>APFE031362631.1:327442-339459 GCA_000404065.3 Pinus taeda
AAAGAAAAAAAAATATATCATGTTTCATTTTTTGGTACAATTTGTCGTATATTAATGGTATCTAAACAGAGATGGATGATAATGAGAGTAATACAGAAGAAATAATTAGAAATATGAATCACTCAAATTATGGCTCATCCTCAAGCCAACTTTTTTTCCTTTCTCTTTTGAAACCTTGACCCAACCAAAGGCGGTTCAATCAAAGTGATCTGCAAATTATCATTACGCATTTAGGGAGATTCCTTATGAAATTATAAGGAAGCTAACTCATGATCTCGTTTCAATATTCCTAGAGAAGCATTACTATACAATATCTCTTTGCTTGTTGAAGGAGAATGGTCCACACTAGAAGTCGTTGAGCCTTGGATCTTGTCCCCCAAATGGATTTCATTATCAACACTTCATCATCCTTGTCCAACATAGAGGGGGCCTTGTCATCCATAGGACGAGGGTTTTAGGGCTTCCAACTTTTAGATCTGGAATTTTGGATGTTCCACTTATATTGAGAATTAAATATTGGATAGGAATTCATGTAAGTGACCTATTTGATGACATAAGTGGCAACAAAAACCAATATTCTCATAATCCAAAGCTGATGTCCAATGAAAATCATTGACTTTTAAAATGATTTGATTCGGACCCTTTACTAATATTAATTTCAACAAAAATTCTTTCATAGGTGTACACACCAAACCACCCACAAGAGGCATCAATAATAAGATAGCGGCTTAGAGTGTCTCCAATGTCCTGAAAGATTGTAAAGTGCCACAAGGGAGGTAGATTAGGAATCCTGACCCATATTGACATCTTCGTAATGAAAGTTGTGGATGGGCCAAAATTAGAGAACTAAATGGTTAAAAATATTCCAATATTGCTCCAAAACTAGGGCCCTTTAGATAAAACTTTATGATAATCTTTCAATTCCTCAAATAACACAATGAAGACTCCCCTTGAGCATAAAATAACCCTGCAATATTTAGTCCATATGATATGGAACCATTGGTAGAGATTAGTTGTAGAAGCCATTAAATTGACAAATTAGTTCTTTCTCTGAATATGCAATGAAGATCCTCCAAATTTGAGTGAGAAATTTCTAAGCAGTGAGTTTCCTCATTTTTCCACCAAAAATGGCCTAGGAGCCATCTGGGTCTAATTTTCTTTAGGGGTTTGAGCATGGACAACATATTTATAAGAAAAAGTCTGAGAGGAGTAAGGTTTGTCTCTAGTCCCCCCCATAGATGAAGAACTAAGAAAATAGAGGTGATTTACCAATATATTAAATGGAGAGAGGATCAACATCATCCAACTACTTACTTTGAAAAGAAGGTGTTGCATGCTTGAGGGAATACTCACTTGGAGCTCTAAACAAAACTTCAAATCTTGAACCAAATCTGAAGAGAAAACTCTAATGAGTAGTGACTATCTAGAGGGGATCATGACAAAGATCTAATAACAAGTTGGTGAATCTAGCACACAATCTCCTAGCAACATATCTACAAGTGTAAAGGGAAATGCCCTCTATGAGATAGTTTGGGCAACCATGATGGCTTTTGAAAACTTTTAATTATACACAAATCTTAAAAACCCTCGCATATCCAAAATTTCATTTTGTATGTATTGTAATAATTTAAATTTAATATTAATAAATTTATTTTTTACATTTATATATTTTTAAAAAATTCTTATATATGTTTGTTCATTGAATGTAATAGTCCTATAATTATATATAATATATTATATGATATAGATATATATAATATTATATAATATAGATATTATATATATATTATTAAATATATATATATAAATTATATATATATATATATTTATATAATATATATATATATATATTATAAGTCTAAATTTCTATTAATTACTCAAAAGACTACATCGTGGTGATTCCAAGTCAAAATTCCTCTAGCCTCATTCTTACCGGACTAGTTGGCTTGGAGGTACTAATAAAAGCACAAAGACAAGAGTAAGATAAAACTAGAGTATCTCATGCATGCAACCCACAATAATAAAAAAATGACCCAACATGAAAAAACAGCTAGCCATCATCTCTGAGCATTAGTGTACCCTAGATCTAGAGCATCTGATTTGTCACCTAGTGGTGGAGGATAGAAAAATGCTTGATGCACATGTGCCTCTATGTGATCTAGATGGCCCTCCAAGCAAGCCTACATATCCTGAACTACGCCGAAGAGATACCAATCTATCTAGTATGTGTTATTGGTCATGCTACAAATCATTCATGAAAGTTATTAGTTCATTACGGTCGTCTTGTCTATCCCAAGATAATTGCTCAACAATCCTAGTAACATGACATAATTGGGCCTAAATAGAGTTAAATGAGGTGAAGGGGGGGAAGGTCCACCCTTCATGGAGAGTTGGCCTAATAGTCGACTTATCCCCAAGGGTCTCGCTAGTTGACTAGATGTGTCACTCTAATGCCTTGAGGGTTGACACCCCAATATGTGCAATCGCTTTGTCACTGCATCTCCTACCATGGCCTCCTCGCTATCCAAACTCCACAAGGCTCCCACTCACAAAAAATCTCCAAATACTAGCATTGTAAACCTAGTGCTTAGACTAGTGATGATGCACAAGTGACAAACCCCTACCCACCTCTCTATCTACTCACCCTCCCCTCACACCAAGAAACACTAGACCCACATTAATTGTAGTCACCCTCATACCCAGAGCCACCGAGCTCCCACAACACGTGGCCACTTGATGGGTCTAGCTCTCTCTTTAACCTTGCAACTATGTTAACTAGAATGGTAATTAATATAATTGTTTTGGTGATTAGTTGATTATGATGTAGTCCCTTAACCCTCGTGTCAAACTAGACTATGGTGATGATTAATGTGTGATTAAGATTTAATTTTGTTGGTGATCACAATGATCGGCGATAGATATTTTGGTTGTGGATTTAATTATTTGTACCTGCACTGATATGGAGTGGACATGTGTCCCCGCCTCGAAAGGCACCCTCCCGCCTTTGGTTAACACTCTCAACCCTAATCACTCGGTCATTTGTTTTGTTTGCTCTATGGTGGCTTGAGGGTTTCCTCCACTGGTTCTCTATGCTAGTTTCTCTGTGTGACTTTGTTGTCAGTGATGTTGTTGCTCGGCCCTGGTGTGGTCACAGCCTCTGCTCCACCGGGTGGTAAGGTTGCTTTATCGTTTGTATTTGTATGCTTATTTTTATCTGTAATGGATGAGGTTTGTCCATCTGTGGAAGGTATACTGGTTATGTTGGCTTCAACTCCTCTGTGTGCATTCACTATAAGTCATCCTTTAACTATTAATGTATTTTCCCATCTCTGTTTCCTTCGCTCAGTTGCTCCTGAGGTTTACTAGCTTGTGCTTTCGATTCTTGTTGCAGGTTGTGGTCTCAGGGGTTTGTGGCTTTAGCTCTGTTCATCAATGGGCAAGGTAAGCCCTCGCTCTGTGTTATCATTACCTCTCGCTTTTTACTCCGTTACTGAGGCCGATTCTCCTTATGAGTAGAGAACCCTCTGGTGGCTGCAACCTGGTCCTGAACATGGTCTCGAGGTGGTGTCTCCTCTATTTGTAAGTTTCCCCTATCCCTGAAAACCTCTGTCAATTCTCTTCTTCAGTTTCGCTTTGCTATGCTTCTCATACTCGGTTATCAATGGGTGTTTGTAAGTGGAGTTAGCTCCGAGAACCTCGTCTCCACTCTTGTGCATGCTTGCAAACCTGGTAGGGTCGCTCCTTGATAGCTCTATTTATTTTTTGTTCAATATGATGTCGTCGGCTTAATGGTAGCCTAGCTAGGGTTTAGGCTCAGAGAATTTTGACTTTTCCTCTGTGTTAAGTTATTGTAGACCTCTGATCTAGCACAGTCGTAATTTATACTTGATGATTGTAGGGTTTGTGGTTAGGGTTTCTCAACCCATTTTCTAGTGTGAACCATGTTTGAACTTGGACTGTGTTTAAATTATATAGACAGTAATTTTGTCTTGACAGAGACTCTTTCATTTCTCTTTGAAAACAAAAGAAAGATTTTGGTTACTTGAGAATTACCTGTGTTATTTCGCTTTGTTATGTTGCCTGGGACTGTAATTTGTTATGATACTCCACCGTTCTATTTGCTTTAATATATCTGGGGTTTCAACAGTTTCCCAAACTTCTGTCGGTTCTCCTGCTATTGATGCTTGGAATATTCGGTTGTCTATGAGGCTGTTAAATTCATGTAAATAAAGAAATGCACATGCTCTGTGAAAAAAAAATGTTTCTTGTACACAGTACTAGATAACACAAATTTAAAGGATTGTTAATGGACTGCAATGTGGATTCAAATGTGTACTTCTATTTGCAGAGATTTCTATTATTATTTTTCGTCTTCAAAATCGAACCTGTTACAATGCATCCTTCTGTCTTTTGAATGATTTTGAAAACAGTTTATCTTAACTGCTGTCAGTTACATTTGATAGTTTACTCAGTTTCTATAACTGTTGTCTTTTTCTATGTTGTAATTTGCAAATATTAACATATGGAAATAAAATAAAAGGACAATTAACTACAACAGTTTTAAATCGGCATTCACCTTCCTAAACGTTGCATCACTAAGAAATTAAAATTAAAATAAAACTAAGATGTTCTCTTGAACTGTTTCCTCTGTCCTCACTGAGACCAAATGACCCCCCGCCATGATGTTCCCCTTCAGCTAGATGCTCCTGCATCAGGCTCCCAGGGTAATAAAAATTCATGGCTCCGCTCCATGAGCTCCTCCACAGAATAACCTGCTTGTTGTATCTGTGCTGTGTCAAGCCACAAACTATCCTCAATGGGACAGTTCTTCCACTTGACAAGGTACCACAGGTACTCCTTTCTGCAAGTTCACTTGGCCACCTGTGTGTCGATAATTTTCTCGATCTCAAGGGGCTGAGCTGAAGGCATTTTCCTCATCCAAGAACCGCTTTCAATCTGGGTGTCCCATTCTAGCCGTGCCGCACTATTGTCTTCAGGACTGGTAGTATATGGAAATAGATCTACCACGTTGAAGATGGGTGATACACCTATACCTGGTGGCAGCTGTAATTCATAAGCATTGGCTGAGAATTTACACAGAATTTTATAGGGGCCAATCTTCTTATAATTTAGCTTGTTATATTCGCCCTTATGGAACCGTTCTTTACGTAAGTGTGCAAGTACTTCATCCCCTGCATCAAATTTTACTTCCCGTTGTTTTAAATCTGCTTGCTGCTTATATCTCTGATTGTTGTCCTACAATTTCGATTTTACCTACTCGTGTAAGTCGTTCATTGCTTTGGCGAAATCTTCCTCGTCAACACTCCTTCTTTCCAACTTTCCCAGATCCTGCAACTCATGCACTCTGCGAGGATGCATGCCATACAAGATCTGAAAAGGACTATATCCAGTGCTGCGATTCGGTGAATTGTTATAAGTGAATTCCGCTTGAGCAAGTACGCGATCCCACATCCGTGAATTTTCTCCAATCAAGCTCCGTAGTAGGTTTCCCAAACTCCTGTTCACCACCTCCATTTTCCTGTCAGTCTGTGGGTGATATGTGGAGCTGAAATTTAACTATGTATCCAATTTCTTCCACAGGGTGCACCAAAAATGTCCTGTAAATTTCACGTCCCTGTCAGAAATAATAGACCTAGGTAGGTCGTGCAGTCTGACAATCTCTGTGAAAAACAAGTGCGCTACATGAGTGGCATCACTAGTTTTACTACAAGGGATGAAATGTGCCATCTTCGAAAACCAATCTACTACCACCATCACTGAGTCGAAACCTCGCTGCATCCTTGGCAGACCCAAGACAAAGTCCAAGCTGACTGAGTCCCACAGTCTACTTGGACTAGGCAGTGGTGCTAGAGTCTTGTATTTTGACTATGTCCTTTTGCCAATTGCCACACTTTACACCTGCTCACATATCGCTGCACATCCCTTCGCATTCTTGGCCAGTAATAAAAGTGTTCGAGCTGATCTAAAGTCTTGTCTATGTCGAATTGTCTAGATAGACCTTTGTTGTGCTTTTCCCAGATGATGTTTTCTCCCATCGAACAATCGGGAATGCATAATTGTCCTCCCTTAAACAACAGCTTTTCCTGTAAATTATAGTCCAACCATGGACTATTGTTTCTCAACAAAGGATTCTGACAGGCTTCATAAGCCTCTTTGAAATCTGCATCCGTCTGATACAAGTATTTCAAATGCTCAAATCCCAGCACTTGTATTGTACTCTCCTGCAAGAGCAAAGCTCTCCTACTCAATGCATTTTCTACCTTGTTGGCCTGTCCACTAATGTACTTCAACACAAACGTGAAGCTCTGTAAGTACTCCACCCACTTTGCATGCTTGTGATTCATCTTATGTTGCTGCATCACATATTGCAATGCAGAATTATCAGAGAATAAAACAAACTCACTACCCAGCAAATAGTGTCTCTAATGCTTCAACGCTTGGATGACAACATATAATTCCTTGTCATAAGATGAGTACTTTTGCCTGCTTTTATTCAACTTCTCACTAAAATAAGCGATAGGTTTATCTTCCTGGCTGAGTACAGCCCCAATGGCTGTACCGCTAGCATCACAACAGACTTGGAAAATCTTATTAAAATTAGGCAATCTCAGGATTTGCCTTTCAGTGATTTTTTTCTTCAATACCTGGAAGCTCTTCTCTGCTACTTCAGTCCAACAAAAAGGTTGACTCGCCTTCTTAATAATGTCCAACATAGGCTCGCAGATTCCACTAAAATTTCTGATAAATTTATGATAAAAACTTGCCAACCCATGAAAACTACGAGCCTCAAACAGGCTCTTTGGGGATGGCTAGCTAATGATAGCTGCGACATTCTCTAGGTCCATCTTTAGCTCATTTTCTGCAATCAAAAAACCTATATAAACCAATTCTCTTTGAAAAAAGAACATTTTTTAAGATTTATTAGCAGCTTATTATGCTACAATTTCTCCAACACACTCCGAACATGTCGAAAGTGTTCCTCTGCAGTCTTGCTGAAGATTAATATATCATCAAGATAGACAATTACAAACTTCCCAATGAACTCTTTCAACATTTTGTTCATCAGGTGCATAAAGGTACTAGGGGCATTACATAAATCGAATGGCATTACTAGCCACTCATACAGCCCTTCATTAGTCTTGAATGTTGTCTTCCATTCATCCCCTTCTCTAATCTAGATCTGGTTGTAACCACTCTTCAGATCGATTTTCGAGAAGTATGCTACCCCGCTTAGGCAATCCATCATATCATCCATCTGTGGTAGTGGAAACCTATACCAGATGGTAATCTTGTTGATGGCTCTCGAATCCATGCACATTCACCACTCTCCTCCTTTCTTGGGAGCGAGAACTGTCAGAACTGCATAGGGGCTTAAAATCTCCCTTATCAACCCCTTATCCAGCAATTCCTGTACTTGTTTTCTGATCTCCTCGTCATCTTTGGGACTCATCCAGTATGCTGCCTTGTTTGGTAGACTAGCTGCAGATATAAAGTCAATGTGCTGACTAATACTTCTCTTAGGAGGCAATTTATCTGGCAAGTCATCTACCACAATATTACTAAACTCCTGCAACATCTCCTGAATTTCCTCAGGAAAATCTGAAATTTCAGTGTGCGACAACACTATCTTTGGCCTCCTTACAACAGCATAATTTATCTCATTGTCTTCGATCTATTTCAAAAATTCCTTTCCTCCCACCAGTAATGCTTTGACTGCACTTGTTTCTGCTATCTCTTCCTCCTTGATGGGTACAAGCATGTGCCTAATCCCATCTTTGACAAACTTGTAACAGTTTGTCTTCACATAATGCACTACTTTTCTGTCATACTTCCATGGCCTTCCTAGCAGTATGTGACACACGTCCATTGCCATTATATCACAAATAACTTTGTCTCTGTATTTGCCAATGTGGAACTCAATCTCACATTGTTCATCAACCAATAGTTGATGTCCTTTCTACAACCACGACACCTTGTAAGGTGTGGGGTGCTTCAGCCTCTTCAAGCCCAACTTCTCCACCATCTTTGTGGCGACTAGATTATATGTGCTCGCACCGTCGATAATCAGCTTGCAACATTTTCCATGCGACTTGCAAACTGTCCAGAATAATGCCTTCCTTTGAGTTGGGTCAACTATCTCCTTCGCTGATTTCAGCAGTACCTTATTTAGAATTAAGGCCTCACTTGTCTCTGGCACGTTCTCTACCTCTTGGGGTGGTGCCTCTACTTCATTTGTTTGTGCATTGTATGTTCCCCTTGTCCCAGCCTGCTCTCCTTCAGGACACTCATAGGACTTATGCCCCCACTTGTGGCACCTGTAACATTGGATCACAGCTCCTTTGCCTCTACCACTACCTCTTCCGTGCTGGTATGGCCTTCCTCCTCTCATGCTATTGTCCTTCTCTGCTATCCCTGAAGCCTTCAAGTTGTTGCCTTCATCATTAGGATTGAAAGCTTTACCTCTACCAAAAACTTTTCCTCTTCCTCTGCCAGATCCTCCTCCTCTCTTGGCATTCTATTTCCTGTTTATCTTCTCTTCTACCTTCAAGGCACTTTGATAAGCTTCATATATAGTTCTAGGTGAGAGAATGCTTATCTCATCCAATATTTCCAATCTCAAACCATTCATGAATCTCGTTGTTTTATCTGGGGTATCCTCCATATAACCTTCCCTTAGGTTCACCCAATAGAATTCCTTCATATACTCTTTCATAGTCATGCCTTTTTGTTTTAGATTTCCTACCTCCCTGTACATAGCAATCTGATAATATTTGGTCAGAAATTTGCCCTTCAACTTAGCTTCCATCCTGGTCCATTTCTTAATAGGTTGTTTATTCAACCTCTTCCTCTCTGCTCGTACACTATCCCACCATAAGGCTACATGCCCTTTCAATCTGGTGGCAGTGAATTTTACTCTCTTATCTTCATTGATCTCTTCATAATTAAAATACTTATTTAGCTCACTCAGCCAATCCAGCAGTACCTCTACTGATAAACTTCTGTCATAATTCAAAATCTCTAGTTTTGGCTTACTATTAGCCAACAAAACTGACTTCAATAACCTGATCTCAGGTCCTTCTTCATCCAACCCATTTATTATCGTTGCAGCTTATTCATCACTCTCATCTCCTCCATCAGGATCCCTTCTTCTCCCTACTTCTACCACCGCCAATCAAGCGTTTAGGATCCGAATTTCCTCTCTCGGTCCTTTGTCTGCTACTCTGTGTATACCTCTCCCACGACCTCATCTTCCAACTTCCATTTCTGTCAAAATAATTTAATTCCTGCTCTAATACCACTTGATGGGTCCAGCCCCCTCTTTAACCTTGCAAATATGTTAACTGGAATGGTAATTGATATAATTGCTTTAGTGATTAGTTGATTATGATGTAGTCCCTCAACCCTCATGTCAAACTAGATTATGGTGATGATTAATGTGTGATTAAGGCTTAATTTTGTTAGTGATCGCAATGATTGACGATAGATATTTTGGTTGTGGATTTAATTATTTGTACCTACACTGATATGGAGTGGACATGTGTCCCCACCTTGAAAGGCACCCTCCCACCTTTGGTTAAAACTCTCAACCCTAATCACTCAGTCATTTGTTTTTTTTGCTCTGTGGTGGCCAGAGGGTTTCCTCTGTTGGTTCTCTATGCTGGTTTCTCTGTGTGACTTTGTTGTCAATGATTTTGTTGCTCGGCCCTGGTGTGGCCGTAGCCTCTGCTCCGTCGGGTGGTAAGGTTGATTTATCGTTTGTATTTGTATGCTTCTCTATATCTGCAATGGATGAGGTATGTCCATCTGTGGAAGGTATACTAGTTATGGTGGCTTCGGCTCCTCTGTGTGTGTTCACTGCAAGTCGTCTTTTAACTATTAATGTATGCTGCCATCTCTGTTTCCTCTGCTTAGCTATTCCTGAGGTTTACTGGCTTGTGCTTTCGATTCTTGTTGCAGGTTGTGGTCTCGGGGGTTCATGGCTTCAGCTCTGTTCATCAATGGGCAAGGTAAGCCCTCGCTCTGTGCTATCATTACCTCTCACTTTTTACTCCGTTACTAAGGCTGCCACTCCTTGTGAGCAGAGAACCCTCTGGTGGTTGCAACCTGGTCCTGAACGTAGTCTCGAGGTGTCGTCTCCTCTGTTGGTAAGTTTCCCCTATCCCTGAAACCCTCTGTCAATTCTTTTCTTCAGTTTCGCTTTGTTATGATTCCCATACCCTGTTATTGATGGGTGTTTGTAGGTGGAGTTGGCTCTGGGAACCTAGTCTCCACTCTTGTGCACACTTGCAAACCTAGTAGGGTCGCTCCTTGATAGCTCTGTTTATTTTTTGTTCAGTATGATGTTGTCGGCTTAATGGTAGCCTGGCTAGGGTTTAGGCTCAGAGAATTTCGACTTTTCCTCTATGTTAAGTTATTGTAGACCTCCATTCTAGCACAGTCGTAATTTACACTTGATGGTTGTAGGGTTTATGGTTAGGGTTTCTCAACCTCTTTTCTGGTGTGAACCATGTTTGAACTTGGAATGTGTTTAAATTATATAGACTGTAATTTTGTCTTGACGGAGACTATTTCGTTTCTCTTTGAAAATAAAAGAAAGAGTTTGGTTGCTTGAGAATTACCTATGTTATTTCACTCTGTTATGTTGCCTGGGACTGTAATTTTTTATGGTACTCCACCGTTTTGTTTGCTTTAATATATATGGGGTTTCAACAGCTGCCCGGACTTCTATCGGTTCTCCTACTATTGATGCTTGGAATATTCAGTTGTATATGAGGTTGTTAAATTCATGTAAATAAAGAAATGCACATGCTCTATGAAAAAAAAAATGTTTTCTTGCACACAGTACTAGATAACACAAATTTAAAGGATTGTTAATGGACTGCAATGTGGATTCAAATGTGAACTTCTATTTGCAGAGATTTCTATTATTATTTTTCGTCTTCAAAATCGAACCTGTTACAATGCATCCTTCTGTCTTTTGAATGATTTTGAAAATAGTTTATCTTAACTACTATCAGTTACATTTGATATTTTACTCAGTTTCTATAATTGTTGTCTTTTTCTATGCTATAATTTGCAAAAATTAGCATATGGAAATAAAATAAAAGGACAATTAACTACAACAGTTTTAAATCGACATTCACCTTCCTAAACACTACATCACTAAGAAATTAAAACTAAAATAAAACTAGGATGTTCTCTTGAACTATTTCCTCTGTCCTCACTAAGACCAAATGACCCCCTGCCATGATGATCCCCTTCAACTAGATGCTCCTGCATCACCACCCACCAGGGTTAGTATGCCACCCCTAATACAACACCCTTTCAAGCCTGACACCCCTGAAGTGGCACATGACCCCATTAACAATAGATAAACTAGTCACCACATTGCTCCACCCAACCACTACTCCTATGAGGTTGGATAAAAATTAACTACTACCAAACTCCAAATTAAAGGAACCGCAAAGACATATCTATAGAAATTTACCTACACCATTGTGAAATTGGATGGCCCCCGAGCGGCACTATAGATGATCCTAGTCGCATATGTTGCATCAGACTTGTGTTTCCACAAAATTCTGCAAGCTACCTCCTTCCACCATGGACCAAGGTCCCAAGTATCTCCCTTCAAAACCTTCACCAACACTGATGCCACACTCTACCTCTAGAGAATGAATCCCCATGGAACACACTGACATCAATGAGTGTGTTGTGTCTTAGAGGGTAATCGACCATGTGCATATGAAATAGTACCACCCACCACAACCACCACCTTCATCTCTCGTAACGTGAAAATGAAGACCTCAACCAAGCATACCACAATTATAAACCAAACACTCTCTAAAATGTTCACCAAGCTCATGCCAAGTGAAGCAATTCCATCGGATTGGTTAACCATGTATAATGCATGTTGGGGCAGTAACACCTCGTCCTGAGCCTCGTCTGCCAGTTGTCGCCCCCATCGAGGTCTTTTATATTTATGTATTTTTATTATA
>APFE031362631.1:340321-357217 GCA_000404065.3 Pinus taeda
TATATATTTATATCCCAATGGGGTGTTTTAATGCAAAAGTGAACATCAAAAGACAAGTTATCACTTGATCAGTAAAAGCGCACAAACCATCACTGGTTAAGCAAGGGGCGAGGGTGAAGCCAACTGACGACAAATTTGAACACATCAACCACCTATACTTAGCACAACAAAGTAAGGGAGAGTGGCATTGCAATTGCCATGCACATAGCCATGAACATACATTCTCCCTACTAGGGGAATTTACTCTAGTAATGGAGCACTGAAGGATTTCCTTCAATGCGTTGATCTTTCCAATGTAGTGCACTCTACTAGCAGAATGAATTCGACAAGGTTACCATTTTCATATGAGATATAAATCCATGAAGGAATGGTGCCAAGCCAATGAGAGAAGCTAGATCACCTTCTCCGTTATGAAAACCTTGCATGTTGAAGGACCATGCCCCCTAATCTAGTCTATGTGAACTCCCCCATTGTCAATACTCCTCAAAACTTCACTCACTGCAACCCTACATGTGACAACTTCTCCATATGAAATTCTATCCTTTTTCATAAATGTTCACCTCATTCACCCTTTGGTCCACCCTCTAGTTCTAATATCCATTGTTTCACCCTATACTGCCCTACCATTTCTCGCTATGGCTTGTCTCCATGCTTTTTCCTTTCTGAGAGTCCTAATAGCCCTTATTTTAGTGTCAAATTTCCAGCTTCTTGTATCTTTATCGGACATATTTCTTCCATATACTCGCTCTCTCCATGATGCCAAGAGAATGATCCTAAGTTAAGACAATTTTTCTAGACAAGCTATGCAATATTCCATATTGTTGTAGTTATATGTACACCAATATCGGTCCACCAAATAAATGCTTACTACACATGTAAAAATACTAAATTAACCATTCACGGGTATCACCTCCCTCTTATCATTTTCACTATCCGTTGTGTCATTAGCATTGCTCCTTTTTAATAGAATCTCCTCCAACTACGATATGATATAATCAAGTTCATCCTCTATATGTTGAATTCTAGTCTAAAGTTGTTGCATGTTCTGGAATATATCAGATAATTCTTGATGCATGGCTTTCATAACATAATCACACCCGCTATCATTCCCACTGTGATCCATGAGAGTTTTCACCGTGATTATTAAGATGAAACACTGAACTGAGTGTATAGATAACTAAAATACTCTACCACCCACAATTAAAGAGAGCGTTACATAAAGAATAGACACAATAATCACCTTAGGCACATTGAATATCAAAGAGAACCAAAATAGTAAACTAAAAATAGGGCCTTCAAAGTACCCTATCCAAATCTCCACTTCGAAATTCAGTGAAACCCACGACAAGTTAAGATTGATTTGTGTGATAAAACCTCCAATCCAAATCTAGGAGGAGAAAAAAAGTCACCTCCAAGAGAGCAACAAAATACTTATGTATGTAAGGATCAAACATATAAGATAAATGATCATACAAATCCAGCAAGCCTACCTTATCTCAAAGTCCTGAAGTTCTAATGTACAGTTCAAATCCATTAACATAACCCAATCCAAAACCTTTATGGACACAAAATTGAGAGGCTAAACTTCCCAAAAAATACCAACCATCCATAAATATACACAATGATTGAAGGGTCTAAAGAGGAAAACACATGCCACCACTAGCAGTGCCTGACCTCTTAAATACCTAGGCCCAAAAACTCTACCCTCCACTTCATATAAAATATCAAAATGAAGCACAAAGATGACCCTTGAGGAAGAGCAAGGAAGCATTGGAGATCACACATCATCCTCAAATATGGGAAAAGGAACATCCATAGAAATTAAGCCCACAGGCCAGAGTATCCAAAGTTCTAAAAAAAATATAACCATGCATAAATATTGAGGATGGGAATACCAATCAAAAATAAAAACAAGGACTCGAACCTAGTCTCTTGAACATCAAGAAGAAATGGTTGAAGCCATAAAATATACTTACCTTAGTGGCCTGCCTAATTTCCTGAGCCTTCCCCCCGTCCTTTAGCTGGAACACCTAGCCTTCCTGACAGCCCAACTTCACCCCCAATCTAGTTACTACAATAAATTCAATATATATGGGGTAAACATTTAAACATATGTTTACACAAATTTCATATATAAACAATTCAAATAATAAATATTTTTATTAATATTATTTTTTTTGTAAGCTTGGCAAGACCTCTTCATTCATTCATTTTCAAAAAATAGATTACATCCATAAAAGACATTTAGTGGCCTCAACCTACCCATTGGGAAACCAAGTCTGTTGGCCACCGAAACGCATTATATGCCATCCAACACCTCAATAGTTTAAGCCTAACAAACAAAGCCTTATATGACTAAATGTCTAGAAACCATCTATCACCTAAATAGTTATAGTAAGAACTACTAGTTAACATATAAATCAAGAAAACTAGATAAAGTTGGGAACTTTCATATCCAAACTAACAACTACTCATCATACGACTCCATAGGAGTTCGTCCTTAGCACTGGAGCCTATTAATTCAGACTTAGCAAGGTGTGAAATGTGCTGCTCAATGCGGTGGAGATGAACATTTTTCTATTGGATTTGAAATTGAATAAGTTGAAATTCTTTCTAAAGTTCTTGAAAACTTGGATCATATTTGACAGATACTACAAGAGAGTTCATGATATATTTGACCAAAATATTTTTCATCATCCAATATATATGGACAGTTTGTTTATATAGGGTGGTGTGACCACGAGTTTGTCTCGAATCAGGAACTAGGATGCTCTAATCTTCAATCTGCACTACAACTTCTAACCTAGGTTGGGGTTCCTATGTTGTAGGCTTGAGCCGCCTCACTGAAAATTCAAGCATCTGACTTGTGGCTGATTCTTCTCGGTGGCTGAGTGGAGGATGAACCCCTACTGTCACGGTTCCTTGACTGACGATTACGACGTCGGCCCCCATTTACTGATGAAATAGCACCAAGGGATGGGTGAGCCATTTGAATTCCCAACCAAACAACTGAATTACAAACTGACACCCAAATAAAACAATTCATAGTCCGGAACCAGACGTTGCCTGTGGGTAGGGTGATAACTGAAATTATGAAAGCCTGACACAGTAGCATGAAATAGAAGCAAGAGACAAACAACATTAGGCTCAAACCTTTCATACATAATAAGGGTCAAATAAGATGCCTATCTTTGACACTCAAGATTGAATATCAACACCCCGTGCTCAAGTAAGTTAAGATATAGAGAAATACCAACGATATTCTGTCTCCTCAGGGTAAAGGTTCCACAAACTGGCTCGCCGAGCCAAATATCGATGAGATTCACACTACAGATGTAATAAGTCAAATGAAAGGAATTGGAGCCCAGTCCCATGCTCAGGGCCAACAAACCAACAATATAACCATCACCAACAAACATACATTCCTCTAGCATAAAACTTTAAATGAGGAATATTCCACACATTCCCATTTGAGACAGAAGAATGCCAAAGAAAATGGATACTGGCATAGAAACAACAGACATTAAAAATGATGAAACCATAGAAACTTTCCCAATCTCCAAACAATGAGTTCCATTTCTCACAAGAGTCAAATGGCAGAGAGTAGCATTAAAATTTCAAGAGACATTATAATAATTAGGAGTTCATGGGGTTGGAGGGGAATAAAGGAGAATAACATACCCAAATGAAAATGCCATAAACCAGTGAGGACTAGACTCATCCCAAGAGGAGAATCGCCTAACCTTCCTTGCATACGAGAGTTTGAAACCCATGAATCGACACTTACCTTCAGGAGCTAGAGCCTAACACAAAACAAATACATGCATGGGACATTGAGCCCTACCCACATGGATATTAAGAGCCCCGTGGCTCGTCTCATCAACATTAACTCAACCCATGCGCGTGACCACCCCACTTACCTAATCATGCATGCGAAGGAGATGATCTGGCCACCCTCCAGCCCTTTCAGTCATCCTTTCACACATAACGGTAATCTTGAGAAGGACAAATAGTTGTCTCTCACCCCAATCTGGGATTTTAATAATAATTTAATTTAATTTAAATAAAATTTTAAAATATTTAATTTAAATAATATTATTTAAGTATTTAATTTAAAAATTAAATATATATGTTTATATAAATACCAGGGAGAATAGACACAGCGCGGAACAAGGTTTTGGCTTCTTGGAATAGCAGGCATGGCTGCGCTAAGAGGCTAGGGTTCATCATTGTGGATTGTGGGGTTACAGGGAAAGGGGAGATTGCCCAACTTTGTGACAGTTCTATATGGGGCCATCGCTTGTCCCTTCTGGCGAAGCTTCTATTGTTTTTACAATGACAGGCATCGAGGAAGCTATTTGGAGGTGGGGGTTTTGACCCAATTGCATACATATTATCAAAATTTATATGCAGGACTATTTCCTGGAACATCAAAGACACAGAGGGTTGGGTGTTGTGCAATATCTGTGCGTTTATGCTGCCGAGCAGGAAACTTGGCATTGTTTCCAATGTTTCTCTTAAGGGAGTGTGATACTATATCCCTCTATCATTTGTTGTTGCATATGATTGCGAAGACTACCGGGTACCTCCTAGTCCTTCATCCTATGAATCTACGTGATGGACATGTAGTGGACAAGAGTTGCATGAAAAAAAAAAGGACATCTCCAGTAGCAAAGGGAAAAGTCTGATGGAATGAGCACAGACCCAATGGAGCACAATCCCATAGAACCTAGGGTTTCAGACCCAATCATCAATCGTGGAACAAACCAACAACCCAAATATGGAGGATTTTTTTCATGTTTTTATTAAAACTATTTCTAGGAAATCGATAATGATTTGGGTTCGAAGCACAGACCAAGTGTTAGATCTGAAGCAAAATGCCCAAAATCTCACACATAATCTTGCTTCATTACAAAGTTGGATTTTTTCTAGGAAGGTGTTGCAGGAAGATATCCTTTTGAAAGACTATGGTATTCAAAGGAACGCTACTGTTATCCAGAATATTCGGCTACAAGGAGGGGCCTCAAGAGAAAGCACATCAACCAAATCAACACAGCCAAACAAGGGGAATTTTTCTTTCAAAGATGTATTAAGAGGGTATGTTGACACTCAGGACAAACAAACCCCAAATCTAACAATTTCATGTTCGTACATAGTAGAATAGATGGAAAAATCTCCAGATCTATCCATAGAACTTCCAAAAGTAAGTGGTCTCTTCAATACCTTACAAGAACAAGCAATCATTTGTTGATTTAATGGTTTCAGGCCCAAATCTAAAGATCTAAGTGAGTGGACCTACCTCAAGTGGACCAGAGGCTGCGATATTTATCTGTGTGCGAAAGATTTTTTTGTGGTTTAGTTTGAAGCATAAAAAGATTACAATCATGTTATAAATGATGGACGATGGTTCTAGCGAAGGGAGGGTCTCTTCCTAACCCCATGGTTCCCTAGTTTCGATGCAAACTTAATGGTGGTTTCAAAAATGTTGGTTTGGGTAAGGCTACATAATCTCCCTCTGCCTTTATGGCACCATCTAGTCCTAGAAGGCATCAGAAACTCTCTGAGAAGATTCCTAAAGCTGGATAGAGAAATAATGGAAAAAGGGATCTCAGTTTTGCACAAATTTGTGTGGAGATGGACTTAATAAAAGGCCTTCCATAATGTATTCATCTGACACATAAATATTTTAAGTGGACACATTATTTATATTTTGAAAACACTGCCTTTAGATGTCGGGTTCGCCACCAAACAGAGCACTTGCAAAATACATGCAATCAAGCAAAGAAAAAAATAAAGAAGAGATCGCAAAAGCCAAAAGGATAGAAATTTCCAGAACCTCCATCGTCAAATGAAGAGGATGAAGAAAAGGATGAAACCCAACAAAAACTAGAGATAGAAAAACAACAAGAGTCCCAAGAGGAGGGAAAGAAAAGGTGGAAGAACATAACAAACAATTAGAGAATTCAATTAGCTCAACAGCTGCTCTAAACATTGAAATTCCATTAGATGAAAAAAACAACAATCAAGGCACATGTGGAGTAAAGTGATCTCACATATCTGAAAATTCTAGCTCAAATAAAGAAGCTCCTAACATCTCCAAAAATAATGAACTCGCAATTGTCTTTACTTCTCCATCCATTGGGGTCCGACAAAAGGTCCAAAAGAAAAAAGGAGAAAAAGAAAAGTCTAGTTTATCTGGCAATCTGTAATTTTATTTTTATTTTTTCTTGGTAACTTTGCTATTATGTGTGGTTTCACACACGGGTTCCTTGGGATGTTTCCTAAATGCTTTATGCATCTACACAATCTAACTTTTCATTTTCATTAATAGAAAGTCACTGATTTTTTCCTTGGAAAAAAAATGTTAATACCAATATTAATATATATACATTATACAATATAATAAAACTATTATAAAAATAAAAATGCAAATCATATAATATAAATACATCGTATAAATTTATATCATACAGATCAAATATAATTATCCAAATAGAAATGAAAATGTAAATATAATCATAAATAAATATCCAAATAAAAATACATAAAATTATATACATATTAAGCATCAAATTTTAAATCACCACAAACAATGAAGTTATAAATACACAAGCATACAAATATTACATCTGAAATATTTATCATTCTCCTACCATATATATATAGTTGGGGAAGATAGCATCTAGGGTTTCTATGTGTTTTGGTTCTTTCCTTCTTGTCGTCTCCACGTACTGGAATTTTGCATCCCTCTCTATGGACGTGCCATAGAATGGCGAAAAGATTCATGTCTCCTTTGTTGCAAGAATAATCTTATTCAGTGGATCTCACCTACAATTAATTGAGCTCCCATTTACTACAGTGACCTTTATGATCTCCCCAGAAACAATAAAACATGGGCCGAGAGAGGAGTGAATGGTTTCCCTTCCTAGGATGTCAGTAATTTCCAATCTCTTCTATGAACTTAAATTGAACTTTGATTTTGCTAGCCAATTATGCTAGATGTGTGTTGAATTCTAGCAGTGCTCAAAAGGGGTTATTTTTCTACCCTTTTTCCCTCTTTATATGTATTTACCTTTACGCTCAATTTTACGGATGGTTGAGATGGGTGCATCCATGCCCCTTGTCTCCCCTCTATTACACTCATCAAATAGATCTCACTTTGTTCCCTTTCTTGGACATATTTCTCCTCAGACAGAGAGTTACTAGAACTATTCCATATTTTTGTTAGAAATAAAAATGGGAAGAATTCAAATTTTTTTGACAAATAGCTCAATCTCTATTTTTTATCTGAAGCATACTATTGTAAATAAATGGGTCATGCTTGAAAAACTACTATGTTTGCAATACGAAGGGAAAGTTCTTCAAGATTCAAATCAACTCAAGGACTATGGCATCACAAAAAAATATTCCATAATGCTAACCTTAAGGTTGTGTGGGGGCACCCAAGATGTTAAGATTTCATATTGAACCTCTGTTTCTTTCAAGGAAGTGCTTCAAGGAAAGACATTAGCCACAAAAAAAAATGATTCAAAAATCTCTAGGCCCCTACATTGTAGATCAAATGGAGCAAACACCTTCTATGGAAGTTAATCTTTATGAGGTATCTTCCCTTTTTTCTATCCTTTCTTCCAAAGTTATTATTTTCATATTTAATGGTGATTGGCCAAAACCTAAATATTTATTACAATGGGTTTTTGCATTTTTGACTCCCAACTATGACATTTATTTATTCTCAGAAGGATTCTTCATATTCCAATTTGAAAGTCAAAAGGATTCATATTTGTACTAAATGAAGGTCCTTATTTTGGAGAAGAGTTTGGTTATTTATCACTCCATGGTACTTAGAGTTTGATGCCACAACTATGGTGGTCTCAACCATGTTAGTTTGGGTCCTTAAGGATATTGGAAACACTAAGCAATTTAAAAAAAATGGACTTGGAAAGAACATATTAAGGTATCCTCGCCTTCACCAGAATATTTGTGGAAATAGACCTTAGAAAAGGTCTACTAGATTACATAATATTGAAACGCCAAAGTTTTTAGTGGTCTCAAGTTTTAGATTATGTAAATTTACCTTGCAATGTTGAGTTTGTTTTGAAACAAGACACCTATAAAAAACATGTCCACAAGTGAAGAAGAACCAAAAAAGAAAAAAGGAAAGTCCAATAGGACAAAAGATTGGTAATTTATAGAAAACCATCTATCAAAATATGAGGAAAAATATATCAAGGAGAGAAATTTTGTCCATTTTGATGTTGACGCTTTGGTTCAAGCTGGATTCAAAATGGATGGAGAAACAATTTCACAGACAAGAGAAATTACCCTTCTTTAGACAGGGTTGAAATCTGAAGGTACTTAGACATTAGATGGGAATGGGGGAACAATAAGAGCCCATGTTTTAGACAGCTTAGGTTTAGGTAAAGAATTTTCCCTTATGGAAGTAGGTCGAGACTTGTCTTTGGTTCCTTTTGAACCAATTTCGAATGGTTGGCAAAATTTGCAAAAAAGGAAAAGAAAAAAAGAAAAGATAACTGTAAAATGTCATGCTTAACTTTCTTTGTTTTGTTGTATGTTTCTCTTAGTTGTTAGTTTCTCTCTATAGCTCAATGTTGAGAGGTGTCTTTCTTCTAGAATGCGTATAGAATATGCAAAATGTAATTTTTTTTTCCTGTAATGAATAAAATTACTCATCAATTTCTACAGAATTATATATATGTGTGTGTGTGTGTGTGTGTGTGTGTGTGTGTGTGTGTGTGTGTATTTATATAAATAGCTTCCCTTAACTTAAAAAATCATAAATTATCTACTAACAAGGCTAACCACGTGAAGGTGGAAGCTCATCCAACCTCCTCCCTCACTTCTAGCTTGTAATTGCACTACGCTCATCACTCCCCAAACCCAACTTTTTATTTTATTTTAAATTACATATAATATGTTAGCCACATTCATTCTAAATACATATATATAAAGGAAACTCAAATAATAAACGTTATACACAATCATTAATGCACATCAAAATTCCATTAATATACAAAAAAATTATTGTTATACACTAACATACAAACATTCAACATCAAATATTGACAATTAATACACATACATACAAACATTAGGCATCAAATTTTTAATTCTTAGAAACAAGGAGATTGTAACTGCGCAAACCCAAAAAAATTAAAACCATACAAATAGTATACGTCAATTACACAAAATGTTGTAAATGCATAAACATACAAACCAATACATATACTCATTGTTGACAAAAGGATATTCACGCACACTTCAAATTATATATCAACTTGTCATATACAATCATTCAATCATTTTAAATATCATGCAAATGAAATTCAAATAACAAACATGCTACAATCATGACTACATATCAATCTTTTAAAACATACAAACATTAGGCATAAAAATTTTATTATCACTTAAAAATTAGCATCAATTTTTTAATCATTACAAGCAAAGAAATTGTAAATACACAAATCCCAAAAATTGTATAACATACAAACTTTACATGCTAGACACAAAAAATAACATACAAACTTATGTAAACACAACATTCTGGAAATGAATTCACACTTTTCAACGTACATGTCATACACAGTCATTGCAAATATTATGCAAATAAAATTCATAATACAAGCATACATAAACATACAAGCATCACACATCAATTGCGCCCTAAAAATATTGGAAATGCATGAGATACTAGCACATGGAGATACTAAGAATTGCCAAATGAAATTCACACACATTCCAAAGTACATATAAAAATGTTAGACACAATCATTGTAAACACACAACCATACAAATGAAAGTAAAACCAAAAACATTTCTATAATTATGAAGACACATTAATTTCTTATCACCATACACAAATAATATTGTAAATACAAAGATAGATAAATATTACCAATCAAATTTTGATCATTACGCATAAATATTGAAAATATACACGTCTTTAGCGTGCTCGAGAACACTGAATGGTGGTGAAATCCATTACTAGAAGATTAGGTTTCCACTTAAAGAAAGAAATTTTATGTGCCTAACCATATATTTAAAGTCGATCCACTGGTCACCTAAAACATCTGGCTTGCCAAAAATGCAGGCTTATTTGAGGATAGATATGTTCCCTCTTCTCAATGTGCTACTCAAGGCATATATATCTTGGCTAATTACGAGTCTATGCCAAAAGCTAGTAGGGGACTATTTTTGAATAGTTTTTATGTAAGATTTTGAGACACTTATATGACTATAATTGACTCCTTTAGCAAGCCATATTAATTTTTATAGTAGATTAGAATTTAGCTAGGAGATTGGATGGGCTTGGAATGTAAATGTATTTCCAAATTTTATTTTATTTTATTTTAAAATGGAATATACGATAAAATTCTATAAATAGGTAAACTACAACTAGGGTTGGTATCCTATATTTGATAAAGAAACCTAGGTTAGAGGTTGATGGTATCTTGCAACTAGGGTTGATGTACTATATAGTTGATAAATAAACCTATGTTATAGGTTGGTAATATCTTAAAGCTAGGGTTGATATGTTATATTTGATAAATAAAAATATGTTATAGGTTAGTGGTATCCTCCTTCTATTTCTATTGTAAGGTTTGGAAAATCATTACAAAGATTATTGTGGGCTCCTTATTGTTGAAAAATGCAACAAGAAATTTTCAATTTGATTTTGCCTTGATTAAATTTACAAAAGTTGAATTTCCACATCAGCATACAACTTGGATGATGTTAAGTTGTGTAACATGACTTGTGTAACCCATTTTACTCAGTAAATTCGAGTTGGAGGAGTTAGAGTTTAGTTCTGCATGTGTGCTTGCTAATTTGTAGCAATCAAGGTCAGTTATCTCAGGTTGCTTTTAGTTAAAATATTTCCAACTTTTGGAGGAACTAGTGGAATGTTAGTTAATCAGTGGGACTTTAGCCAAACTCGATGATCATCCAGTTAACTAATCAATCAAATGAAAATAGCTAGTGCATGCAAATAATTCAAGTTACCTAGTTGAGGTGGAGATTCCAAGGCAATGTAACATCAATTGTAGACTAGTCTTGAGTGTACAGGGGTTGCATGCATTCATATGATTAGCCTAAGGAATTGTAAATTCAATTGGAGGAATTTCCTAAATAATATGGGCTAATTCCTCAAGTAAAAACACAAGGAAATAGGAGCTAAAGCTTAGGAAAATTTTGACTAAGTCTAGGTCAGAGGCCTTCAATGAGCAGAGAGATAGGTTATGCCCTTGCAAGTGTGCTCAGTTGAGAAAAACAATTGTAATACATCTCTATTCATTTGACTAATGCAATAAGGCATTGGGGTTCTTAGAAGATTGCTTTCCCCAAATAAAAATACTTTTTTCATGTGTGTTATTTATTCTTGCATGTCTAAGATGTTTGTTCTAAATTGTGAATTAATGTCCATCGAGCAGTAAAGTAGGTTTGTGTCATGTGATTTTGATTAAAACTTCATGAGAAGTTGCAAATATATAGCCCAATTTCTACATGGTATCAGATCTAAATTCACATTAGAGAAGGAAATTTGAAGTTGTTTCTCAGAGGTTCAAATTTGAAGACCTTATTTAGAGATGAGAAGATGGCCTTTAATGGACTAAGGCTAGAGTATGCCTTGGAAGGCACTTCTAATTTTGTTGCATGGAAGGATCACATGAAGGTCGTATTAGATTACAGTGGATTGCTAGAATACATCAAATCAGATGTTGCAAAACCACAAGCATCTGATGCCCATAACCTTGCTCAGTGGAAGAAAAAAGTAGCCAAGGTGAGAAGAATAATCTTGGAGGGATGAAGGGATCAAATTTTCTTGTATCTCCATGGAAAATAAAATATGTTTCCAATGTGGAAAGCACTAAAAAAAATTCGAGAATAGTAGTGACCACGGGAAATTGACACTCAAGGATAAACTTTGAAGTATCAAGATGTGAAAGAATGACATAATTTGATAGTACCTGAGCAAGTTTACATAGTGTCGTGATGAACTTGGTGGGGTCAGCGTTAATTTCCTTGAAGAATACTTGGTAAGCCTAGCCCTTCTAGGCCTTCCCAAGAGTTGGCATAGCTATCAAGTTTCAGTGAATGGGAGGGAGAAACTACCGAATTGGGAGCACTTATGGTCCAATTTGGTATAGGGGAAATAAAGCGAAATACCAGAGATGGGACTCCATCCAAGGGAAAGGATGAAGAATAATTTGCATTGGCTGGAAAGGAAAAGAAGGGAAAAGGGAAGAAATCCCAATCCAAACAAGAATCTAGTTAAGGGGGAAAGAAGAAAGATTTGGAAAAAATTAAATGCTTCCATTGTCATGAATTAGGGCACTATGCCATGAAGTTTCCACATAAGAAGAAAAGAAAGAATACATTAGGAGGAACAGCAGGTGAAGCTTTGGCTTCACAGTTTGAGCTGGACTTTGCCTTCATTGCGGGCATGGCTAGCACAATGATGGGGAGTGTTTGGTACTTGAACTCATGTGCATCGTTCCACTTGACGGGGAATAGGGACTTTTTCAGTGACCTAGAAGAAAAATATTTGCAGATGCACATCGAGATGGGGGACTACAAAAGGTATAGCGTGATTGAGATTGATACAATCACCTTTTAGAGGGAGTCAGAATCCCCCCTCAGGCTAAAGGATGTCATGTTCGTTCTGGGCCTAAAGAAAAATATCGTCTTTGTTGCAATTTTGGAAGACTATGGTTATGATGTGATCTTAAGCAAAGTAAATGCATTCTCAAGCCACATAGCCATGGAATAGGTGAAGCAAATCGAGGTTTTTGTAAAGAACCTATACCATCTAGATGTGGAGGATTATGATGCATTGATCACAAAGGTGGAGAAGTTGCAAAGCCACGATGTCTACTAACTTTGGCATAGAATACTTGGCCATTTGCATCATGGCACTTTAAAGAACATGTAATAGATAACCACAAGCCTCCCCAAAGGAGAACTTGAGTAGTAGGATGTATGTAAAGGATGTACTTTAGAGAAGTACACAAAATCCACATTCCATGATTGGGACAACAAAGAACATGCAATCCTAGAAAAGATCTACTATGATGTATGTTGACCTTTCTCGATAGCCTCCACTGCCAAGCACAAATATTTTATCATTTTTATTGATGACTTCTTACGAAAGTTATAGATCTTCTTCATGTGGAAGAAGGATGAGACATTCTCCAAGTTCGTAGAATTCAAGGCACTGGTTGAGAAAAAAACGAGAAAGAAGGTGAAGGCTCTCAGGAGAATGGAGGTGAGTACGTATCAAATGAATTTAATTTTTTTTTTTGCAAAAGAAGGCATTCAACCAGAGTTGATAACACCCCAAAACCCACATCGGAATGGGGTGGCTGAGAGAAATAATTGCAGCATTGTGGGAGAAGTGAGGGTGATGTTGCATGATCAAGGCCTACCTATGCATTTGTTAGTCGAGAAACGCAACACAACAGTCTATTTACAAAACTAGAGTCCTCATATAATTCTGGGCATGATTACACCAAAGGAGGCTTTCTTCAGGAGAAATTCGAATGTGTCACACTTCAAGATTTTTGGAACTGCTATTTATTGCCATGTCTCCAAAGAATCAAGGAAGAAGCTAGAAGTTGACAACATAATTGGGGGCATTTGTGGGTTACATAGAAACTCCCCACAACTACCATGTGTATTTATCATCCCTCATAATGAAATTTATGTGAAGGGATGTAAAATTTGATGAAGATAAAGCCATGTGGTGCTCTCTTGAGAGGAAGCATCAGATCCCACCAGAAGAGGATCTTTTAGCTCCAAAGGATGAACCTCAAGAAGTTGTGGAGAAACTAGAAAATGAGGAACAGAGAGTGGAGACAACCACTCAATCAGACCATCTAGACAAGGCAGAAAAAGGACCAAGGAAGCTGAGAGACTTGTGCAGGATGCGAGGGAGAATGTGGGTGCTCCTTAAAATCAGCGTAGGTATAGAAGGTCACCAAATCGGTACACTGGCTACATGGCTCTAATAACTGAGCTTGAAGAGACTAAGCCATCCTCTTTAGAGGAAGAAGTAGAGAAACCCGTAATGTTTGATGTAATGGTGGAGGAATACGAATCCGTTGTAAAGAATAGTGTTTGAGAATTTGTTCCAAGACCAACAGATAAATCAGTTGTGGGTTCGAGATGGATCTTCAAGGTAAAGCATGCAGTAGATGGAGGTATAGAAAAGTAAAAATCCATATTTTTGGCCAAGGGGTAGGGGATTGACTATGAGGATACCTTTGCAAGGTACTCATCCATTAGATTAATTCTTTCTCTGGCTACACAGATGGGGAGGAAGATCCACTAAAATGATGTAAAAACAGCATTCCTCAATGGAGTTATTGAGGAGGAGGTATATATTGAGAAACTAGAAGTCTTCAAGACTTTTGATTGAGAGTCTCATTTGTGTAGACTCAAGCGAGTGTTTTACAGTCTCACATAAGCACCTCATGCTTGGTACACCAGGATCAATAGTTAGCTCACGAGTTTGGGCTTAACCAAAAGTGAAGCAGATGTAAACCTCTATCGTATCTTTGTAGAAGGTAAATTGTTGATTATTATATTATATGTTGATGACTTGATTTTAACTGATGATGAGCAGTTGATTAGATCTTGCAAGGATTACCTTACAAGAGAGTTTTAAATGAAGGACATGGGTCTGATGCACTACTTCCTCAGATTGGAAGTATGGCAAGGCGATGGGTAATTGTTTGTCTCTTAGGGAAAGTATGCCAATGAGATACTCCAGAGGTTCCACATGGACAGTTGCAAACCCATGGAGACACCTTTGGCGACCAACTGGAGGAAAGAGGATGCCACTTCAGGTGAGGAAGTAGATGCTATTGTTTACCGATAGTTGGTGGGTTCACTAATGTAACTTATGAACACACGACCAGATATGTGCTATGTAGTCAACTAGTTGAGCCAAGTTATGGTTAAGCCAACCAAATTATTTTGAATGGCAGTTAAGCATGTTCTATAGTACCACAAAGGCATTACCCAATTTGGAATATGGTATAGAAGGAAAAATAGAGTGAAGCTATGTGGCTTCACAGATGTAGATTGGGTGGGGAGTCCATCAAACCGAAAGAGTACATAAGGTGAAACTTTCAGTGTTGGGTGCATAGTGTTTTCTTGGTACATCAAGAAGAAAATATTTGTGGCACTTAGCTCGGTAGAAGAAGAATACATCATTGTCAATCAATCAACATGTGAGATGATCTGGATGAGAAAGATACTTATTGGATTGTTTGGTCAGATGATGGATCTAGTTATGATCTACTGTGATAATCATAGTTGCATCAAGCTCTCTTGAAATTATGTTTTTCACAATCGATCCAAGCATATAGATATTGAGTATCACCATTTACGAGACTATGTACAAAGGTAGATAATGTTGTTGCAGTACATTCCTATAGAGGAGTAAGATGTTGACATTTTTACAAAGGCCTTATCAAGAGGGAAGTTCAAGTTCCACGGGTACAGGATAGGGGTGGTTAATAATCCCTTTCTTGCTGAGAAGGAGTGTTAAAAAATGCAACAAGAAATTTTCAATTTATTTTTGCTTTGATTAAATTGAAAAAAATCATATTTCCACATCAACAGACAACTTGGATGATGCTTGTGTGACATAGCTTGTGTCACCTAGTTTACTCAATAAATTTGAGTTGGAGGAGTTAGAGTTTAGTTCTACATGTGTGATTTCTAATTTGTAGCAATATAGGTTAGTTATGTTAGGTTGTTTTTAGTTAAACTAGTTCTAACTTTTGGAGGAACTAGTGGAAGGTTAGTTAAGCAGTGGGACTTCAGTAAAACTCAGTGATCATCCAATTAACTAATCAATCAGACCAAAAGACCTAGTGCATGCAAAGTATTTGAATTACCTAGTTAAGGTGGACATTACAAGGAAGTATAACATCAGTTATAGACTAGCCTTGAGTGTACATGTGTTACATGCAGTGAGATGATTAGCTTAAGGAATTTCACAATTAAATTATAGGAATTTCCTAAATAATAGGAGCTAATTACTCAAGGAATAAAAGAAGGAAATAAGAGTTGAAGACGAGCCAAAATTTGACTAAGTTTGGGTCAACAACCTTCAGTGACAAGAGAGATATGGTATGCACTTATAGGGTGTGCTCACTTGAGAAAAGAAATTGTAATACTTCTCTATTAATTTGATTAATGCAAGAAGGTGTTGGGGTTTTTAGCATATTTCTTTCCCCAAATAAAAATGCTTGTTTCATGTGTGTTATTTCTTCTTGCATGTCTAAGATTTGTGTTCTAAATTGTGAATTAATGTCTGCAGAGCAATAGAGTAGGTTTGTGTCTTGTGATTTTGATTAAAACTTCATGAGAAGTTGCAAATATACAACCTAATTTCTACACTTACATGACCACTTTCCATTTGACAACTTTTTCCAAAATTGTTCACATTTAATGTTTACAATTTATCTAGTAATTTTTTTCAAAAATAACTGCAACAACATGAAAAAAAAGGGGGTACTCGTGTTCTGGAGCGTTTAAGTCTTTTTCCATGTGCCATAAATTCCATACCTATAGAAATCCCATAATTTAGTCTTTCATTAGTTAGTCTATATCTAAGGAACCAAAACCTCAATCCAGTAAAATAAAGGAAATATATACAAGGAAGGCATAATTATGACAATGACCCAACATGTTGCAATGATACATTGATTATAATATATCATGAAATATATAATGATAGATTGATTATGATATAGTATGAAATCTCTTAGAGAAAATGGAATTTATTCAATATAATATATATTGTATTTAATAACAATATTGGCTAAGCAATTGGTATTTTGATACACATTTTTTTTTCTTCTT
>APFE031362631.1:360841-428618 GCA_000404065.3 Pinus taeda
AATTCACACATGTGACATCATTGGACCCCAATCAAAACTGCACAAGGAAATAGGAGGCTTGGAGGGCTTGAGGAAGATATATTCTATGTCTATTGAGTCTGTGAGTTGTATTGTTTGATTGCAGAGAGAGCAAGATAACTTGAGAGCTAATTATTTTTGTAACTTGAACAAGATTTCCACTTGTATGATAATACAGAGTTGGGGTTTTAAGCTGGTGCTTTCCCCAGTGATATATCTTCTGTGTTATGGTTGATTACTTCTCATTCTCAATTATATTTGTTCTTGGTTGATGTTGCTCATGTTCGATTAAGCTTCCGCCAAATTGCTTGTAGAAGTAGATCAAGTTTTTTGCTTCAGTACATTACATTACCAGGTGATCTACACTGGGAATTTCTACAGGTTGCACCATACTATCCTCACACTTCCAACGTGGTTTTTACCTAGATACTTGCACTGATACCTAAAACGAAAGTTTTCCCAGAGAGGACAAGAAGCTTAGTGATCTATAGGCTTCCATAACGACGAGCTGTAGGTTGTCCATTGTGGATGTGGTCGAATTCTCTCAATATTTCCTTTTGATCTTATCCCTATGAGCTTCCTCCTTGAGATGAGGGTCTTCCCCTATCTTTGTTGAGATCCTAACTCCCTATCCCTACCTATACATTCATCCTCTTTTATTCCCAACTGGTTGGTCTCTGACTGTTGGCACCCTTATCCTGAGATAGTGCCTACATGATATTCATTTTGGCTTGGAGAAGGAGTGCTTGGAGAGATTGAGCTTGGACCTGGACATTCGCTCAAGGATGACCTACTAACATCAAGGCCTAGGTTGTATTCTTCCTCTTTTATTTAATATATATACAATTGTTGGTTCACTTTCCATAAATGCTTGTGTAAATGCTTCATTTATCTTAATGCTCCTTGATCTGTTAAGTGGATTACATTTGATTATGCTTGTTTCACTTGTATGATTTGTTGTTTCTTTGGCCTCTCGTGCAAGTATTCAAATGTTGTGAGCACTAAGGACTAAGCTTGAGGAACAAGCGACCAAGATCTTCAACAAAGGAATGAATTATAGCATCGGAACAAGGTAGGTCTCCATCATCTTCTCTCATTTCGATTGTAATTTATGATTTACCTAGACAATAAAATGGAGACTCCATTGGGGAAGTTATATCCTTTCCATCAATTCCTTTGATCTAATCCTCTGAGGAATTTGACCAAACATCAATTTCTTGGCTTGTGTGCATCACTGTAGGTTTATACAGTCACTGGTTTTTGCTTGAGAGTGTTGAGTATGGTCTGATTTTTTAATTTTTTAATTTTTTCCTTATTTTCCTCGCCCAATGCGTTTTCTGGTCTTATAGAAGCATTTCCTGCGCTGATTTTGAATTTACAGTCGCGTTGCTTTGCCTTTCATCGTTTCTTTTCCTTTAATAGGTGTACTAATCCCAGAGGCTAGAAAAAAATAGGGTTTCTTCTTATTTTCAATGGATCTCAACCATTGTGACTGTCTTGCTAGTGTGATTGTAGTTTATTTTCCTTGATTGTTGTCCCTTAGTGGTTGCAATTGTCTTATTTTCTTGTGTTGATGGTGATTGAAGTTGGATTGTCTTCTAAGGTTTCTAGGTCTAGGTCACCCTTCACTCATCACTTGGCTTGTCTTTTTGATATTGATTGTCTCCATTTAGGAGTTTTACTATGATTAGGATACCATTTGCGAGTTGCTTTCGATTCATATTTACGAAGTTGTTTTCATTAGTACAGAATCATATTTCTACTTTGAAAATTTATTTTACTCCATTGTCAAACATAAATTACAATTGTTTGCTTTGGTAAAATTGAAAGTGTAGGCTTGTTTTGATTTCATTGTTTCAAAAACAAAAGTGAAAGGATCTCTTAATTTAATTATTTTTGGAATGACTTTTATTCGAAACCAAAAGTCAATGAAATTTTCATTTTAGTTGTTTTGAAATCCATTTTGTCTTTGATTATGCATTAGTTTTCATTTTGAATCAAAGTGAAAGAAAAGAATGAAAATATTAGTGCATCTTAGTGAAAGAAAGTGATTTTGTTTCTCATAAGATTGCATTTTGGCATTGCATTTTTTAGTGAAAGTGAAAGAGCAGTTTTCATTTTTTCACTTTGCATTCGAAAATTTGGGGAGATAGGTTTTGATGCATTTTTCTTGATTGATGCATTTGTTTGGTTGTCTCTCTTCCCTCGTTAGTCCATCCTTCATCGAATGAAAATATTTCATTTTTCTCATTTAGTTGCATTATAGGAATTCAGGGTACATTATTGAGCCATAAAATTGAAACCTAATTCAAGATAAACTTAAAATTTACATGAATTAACCTAAGGAGAATTTATAACCTAACATAAATGTCTAGAGATCTAGTCTAGAAATGTGTTCCGACATCTTTAAACATAGTAGTTGTCCTTAACTGCCTACATTGTATCCCAGGGGTGAAATCCCATTCCAGTATGGAAGTATATCGAAGGTTCTCCAGTACTTTTGGGTATATAGGAGGCACTTCAGTATGGCAAGTATATGGGAATTCTCTCACCAAACGGTTATGCATTAGACAGCACTAACATAGACTTGTGCTCCCTGTACCATCAAGTATATAGTGGGAGACCCCACTAGGCTTTTATCCTTTAGACATAGGTAACCGAGTTAGCTACCTTATAAACATGATACATTGAACACAACATTCGGGGAGATCGGTCGTGTACGTTAAGTCCTTGGTTTCAGCTAAGGCATATATAACGATTCACGAATTTTTGGTAAACCCTCTTGCCTAGTATAGCCCTTTTTTATTTATTTGTTGTTTTGAGTCATAAAATTAACTACCAACGATAATATGTCGAACCCATGTAGTTGCTTCTTGACCTCAAATTGAGTAATTCCTTGTAAATTTTAATTTTTTTAAACCCTCGATGAAATAATCCCTTCTCCTTATGCTCTTGAGAGAAAGTCATTGTGGCAAAACCATTGCATTCACCTCACAATTTCCCTTTATCATGTAATACTAAAGGGTCATCATAAGGAGTTCATCCTGAACTTTCACAGTCACTTGAAGCTCAAGTCTTTGACCTTAGAATTGTCCCAAGTATCCAACCCCTTGCTTCCCGCCCTCCTCCTCGAGACTCATCGTCATCTCATGAGCCTTCTTTAGAAACCCCTGAGAGTCCACAGAAGTTTGTTTTATACCCTCCAAATCTACTTTTTGATCCCTTTGTGATATCTCCTCAACATCCTTATAGTCCATACGATCAACCTAGTGTTCCTTTGGAGTTATCTCCTTGTCCATCTCGGATTACTCCTTGCGAATTGTTTCCACCTATTGCTTTAGAAGGTGAGTTTCCAACCTCTCCTTGATGTCCTCCGAAAGTCTCTGCTACTCACACTCCTAGTGTTGATAATGATTTTGAATGTGACTTTCCCAACCAAAAGGATTCCTTATGTAGGAAGAGTTCCATCTCAACCACCTCCTGATAATAGGGGGCCTATGCTTCCACATGGTTATACAACCTTGGCTCAACTAGTTTCAGGAAATCCTAGTGCTTCTTCATTATACCAAAATCTAATTTAGTCATCGAATGCCATGCCTACTTCTTGTCCATTTATTCCTAATGTGACCAGGCTCTCATATTCTTGTGAAAACTATAGTTACTTCAGTTCTGATTCAACCAACTATTCCAGCATAGTCGTCACCTTCGTTTCAACCTTCAATCTCGGTGGATATGACAATTTCGGTTTATATGCCTATAAGTTCCTAAGTTTCCCCATCAAGTGGACAAAATGTGTCACTACCTCATTCGCAGCATGAGGGGGGGAATCCAAATATCCCTTTTGTCTCAAGTGGAACCCATGTGAGTGGATCACAACCTCACATGGTTGGATTGATTCAACCTGTTGGTGGTATTCATAATCCCGTCGAATCATATATTCCAGCTGGAGCAAGTAATGTCTAGTATCAACAGCCTTATTAGGCTTAGATACCTCTCCAACAGTCTTATGTTCCTTATGGTTCACAAGCACTTCAAAATCCACCTTATATTTCGCAAGTAGTCCTCATATGCAACCTTATCAAAATCCTATTCCCGATACATATGGTCAAATTCCAATTGGAAATTATCAGTACCAATAAGGAATTCCTCAAGGAAATGTTCAACAACAACCTTTACAGCAGCAAGGGAATCCTTTGCAACAGTATGGGAAACCTTTGCAGTAGTTTCAACAACCTTTGCAACAAAAAACACATTTTGTCCAATAACAAAATCAACCCTTGTATCCGCAAATTCAACCATTGCAGCAGCAAGGTCATCCCTTACAGCAGCAAACCCAACCTTTATATCAACAAGGTCAAACCTTGTATCCACAAGGCCAACCCCTAAAGTAGAAGGGCCAACAGTTGAATCACCAAGTTCAGCAGTTGCAACAACCTTACAATCCATACACCACGCACAATGTTTATCCACCTTATGTTTCTCAACGGCCTATGGCAGGTCAACATCAACCCTACCCTAGACAGAATCCACCTTATGGTCAGGGTATCCCTTAGTGGGGGCAAAATCAAGCCCCTTATGGTCAAAATCCCTGACTTTGGGGAAAAACCCTTACCAACAAGGTTGGAATCCACAAACTGGGCCTTATCAAAGACCTTACATGCTTTTTAACCTGCAATTGGTGTTTCTAGCGATGTTGGAACTTCCATATGTCTCAATGCTTACTAATAATCCAATTCTTCATTTGCCTTATTGGCCTCCAGTTCCCACTAAGATTCCTAGCAATTGCCCAAAGTTCAAAGGAAAAGCTAAAGAAGACCCTCAAGCCCATGTGATGAATGATATCACTTATGTTGCTCTTCCAAATCCTACGTTGAGGATTTTGTTCATCTACGCCTCTTCCAACGAACCTTGACAGGTGCTGCTACAAAATGGTACATCGAGTTACCTCAAGGTACCTATGCATACTTCAATTCTTTGGCCATGGATTTCCTCACTCACTTCCAGTTACCATTTTGTTATGAAACTAGTACCCACTTGCTTACATCTCTGAAATGGGACTCTGCGACCCATATCTCTAATCACGTCATGAATGGAGACATCAGCATCGCCTCATCAAGTTTGAAATCCCTGATGAGTTCTTGACTGAATGGTTTACCAAATCATTCATAAACAAAATCATTGCATACATAGCAATGGGAGGTTATGTTACTGAAGGTCAGGTGATTTCTCACGCCCAATACTTAGATTTGGTTTATTCCCAAACTGACACGCTATATGAAATCTTGCCTGATGCTCTAAGGCCATCTTCAAACCCAGCATCTTTGAAGTCTTCGGGCGTACCACCTGTCGAAGGTATTATTGGATCAGTGTCTCAAACTTCCCATAAATATTCTTTGAATCAAAAATATGTTTTGAATACTAGTTCCAATCCTCCTTCAAAACCCCCTCGAATCCTGGTAAAACCTCTAAGGTTAATGTCGTCCAGTCTATTGCAAGAGAAAAATCCTCAAAATGTAAGAAAAGGGGTAAAGATAAAGAAAAATATAATACCCCAAAATAAGATCCTCCTAAGCCATCTGCTGATGATGCCTCCAAAAGTAAGCCTAAGTATCCTTGCCTCATTTGTAAGGAAAATCACTACACCAAGGATTGTCCCCATCGTGTGGATGTTAGTCGCTTATTGAAAGGGACCCCAGCTATACTGAAAGAGCCATTTCCATCCCAGTAGACTCAATGGTAGACCAACCACAATCCTTTGCCTATTCAGGTTCTCAAGTGCACATGAGTGGTATAGTGCTTATTTTTGTTTCCACCCAGTCGAAAGATTATCAAACTCCTCAAAACAAGATGGTGGAAAAGGAAACCATTGATACATCTTCTACTTCCGCTCCACCTAGTTCTACTACTATTCATATCGAGGGACCTAATAATGAATTTGTCATGTAGCATCCTCCTAAAGGTGTGCTTTGAAAGTCATCATATAATCCGAACACTAGAGCTTCTCAACATTACAGTATTGTCGAAGATCTAGCTCAAGCACCTTTGGTGATGTTTGTCTTGGAAGTTCTCCAAACTTGTCTAACACATCGGAAATCATTATTATCTGCTATAGGAGGAACCGATCTTGCAGATTCGAATTTAATTACTTTCGATATGGAAAACCATGTTTCTCGTATTCCGCATCAAATTGTGTTTTTGATTCAAGTCATTATAAAAATAAAGATGATTTATCAGATTGTCATTGATGAAGGTGCTTCCACCTGCATTATGTGTATTTCGTGTTGGAAAGCCATTGGCTTTCCACCTCTCAACTAGTCCCTGAACACCTTAGAAGCCTTTGATGCCAGAGGCTCCTGTCCTTATGGTATTCTCACAAGTTTTCCCATCACCTTGGAAGGGAAAATTATCGAATTAGAACTAGAGGTCGATGTAGATGCAAATATGAATTACAACCTTCTACTTGGAAGAAGTTGGAGTCTTGACATGTTTTTTGTGGTGTCCTATTTGTTCTATGGGCTCCGTTTTCCTCATGAAGGGAAAATTGTCACCATCGATCAATTGTCTTGTTTCTCTTCCAGTTCTTCAAATGGAAATGTCCCATATGTGGAAAATACCAATATTCCATATGAGAGCATGGAGGCAGGTATTTTCAAATATTTTTCTTTAATGTGAACTTTTTCTCTCCCACCTCTGCTTGTCGCCTCAATCAACATGATCTCAACTTCACATGATCCATGGATCATCCCTTCTCTTGATCAAGTTGAATCTTTCAGTGATGTTATGTCACGAAGTCCTTTAGAACAAGCTTATAAAGAAGTCAATTTTGCTTCAATAGCTACTTCTGAAACTCATACTATTCTTAGTATGCACCTGGACATGTATTCGCAGTCTCCTTCACTTGTTTCTTTAGATTCTTCAGATCCCTTGAATGAGATATTCCCTACCGACGAGAGTATTGTTGAGGTTATGTCTCTTGATGAAAATCCTTGGAATGTATTGTAGCGGCTACAACCACCCTGCAAAATTTTGGCCTGCACCCAAATTCGAAGCAAGTCTTTTCAAGTTGCGCTAATCTCAAGTGATCCAATCAAATTTAATCCTAGCCACTCGGAGAGTTGGACCCAGCAGCCACCTCGGGACTAACTCCCCTAAAAAATTATGTAGAGGCTATTGACCTTGTCCACTCTGCTGACTGAGGAAATTGCGTAGATAGGTCAGACAGTCACCAAGTTCCCATCCATGTCTCCCTCAAAAAATTAAGCAGTTTTCCCAGTCAGTCCTCCCAACAGTCAACTGGCTTCTCATCCAAAAAATTGCGCAGTTTTCCTGAGCAGGCTTTCTGCTGCCTAGTAGTCCGCTCAACTAAGAAATTGTGCAGAGATGACCAGAAGGCCAGCCTCCCAGCCTCAGTGTAGTTTCTCTCGCCAGCAGCAGACTGCCAATTCCCTCCAGGGATTGCGCAGTTTTTGTTACCAAGATACCAGTAGTTGACTGCTTGTTCCCCTTGGGAATTGTGTATTTTTTGTTGCCAGTGACTCAGCATCTAGCTACCAGTCCCCTCCAGGAATTGTGCAGTTTTGGCTACCAAGCTCCCGTCCAATTCCTCCAAAAAACTATGAAATTTCTACCTTTTGATCCTCCATACAAGCCCAGCTTGTTCCTCCAAAAAATTACGCAAATTTTGTTGTCAAGCCTATGCTTCCCGCTCATTCCAGAAAATGCACAGATTTTTTCTGCCTTGCCTTCCTACAGCCCAGACTGTCCCTCCTAAAATTTGCGTAGTTTTTCCTTCTTGTTGAGCCAAACCCCACGGACAGTGATTGTCATCTTGGATTGCCCATTTTCATCACCCAGTGACTCTTGTGCAGTTTTCATCAAAAGTGCTCGAAGCCATCATCTCGCCTTGTAACCTTGTTGCCTCTCCTGGTCACCTACATCTAAAATGATCATGTGTCATGGTAGACTAGGAGGTTTTTGGATTTGATGTCGTCTCATCATGATTGACTGTAGGTATAGTAACAACAAAAAACATGGCGCAACTACAAATGGGATGAATGAAGGGAGCACATGCAGAAGGAAAGGTTTACCAATGGATGAACAAACGATGCATGCATAGAGATGTGCTTGTGAACAGATGATCATGCAAAGACGTGTTCGCGGACGGACAGATGAACAAACATGCAAGATGTGCTCACGGATGGACGAATGGATAAACATGCGCCTTTTGCGAACAGATGAGCATGTCAAGCCTTCCAACATACAAGCAAGGAGCAACGTGCCAAAGCAACATCAAGCGAACCAACGACCATCGAAGACTCCACACACTCTTCCATACAGAGGTGAAGTTGTGACACACCATGAAGACATCCATCACCCAGCAGCATTGCAGCTTGACATGCACTCCAGCAGCAACACGAATGTACCAACATTGTCTTGTCGAGTCATGTCATGAGAAATGTTGTCTGCATCTCTATTGTGGGCCATGTTGTCAAGTCAATGTAATGTAACGTGGAATTCCAAGAGACCCACTTGTTGTACAAAGAGTCATGTAAAGTCGAAAATTCATGGAAGTCAAACACTCATGAGGGTAGTCGAACAACCAAAAGGGTCAGTTTCACCCTTGACTGTAAATACCCCTTCATTTGTACATGCAAAAGACTTTTCACCTCAGCTCCTCCCACATAGCCAAGAGAGTCTGTAATCTTTTCCTTGAGGAGTAATTTGTAGCTCCAATGCCCCACGATTAGGGTTAGTGATGTATGGTGTAACGATGTGTCTTGGAACTTTCGCTTAATTGAGAAGCCTGCTAACAAGCCAGCACATTTTCTCAAATGTATTGTAATTGTTGTAAAACTAATCTTGAACACTTGTAATGCATGTTTCTTTAACCTATGTTGAACACTTGAACTTATTTCACTTGTTGTAATACATAATTTGTTAATGAAAATGTGTTGTATATGTTGTTAATGTTATCTTGCCCATGGTGGCTACCCCCCAGATAGCAGACAAACCTTTCACATAAAACTTCTTGTAACAATCGTCACACTCCTGCGAACCCATCCGCTCAGTGTTGTATGTGTTATCTTACCTTGTGTGTTGTGACTACCGCATCCGTGTGGATTGCTCCTCCGAAAGTTGTGCACGTCCTGTTATGTTGTGTTCCTAGCCAGGTTAGGACTTCATCCCAACCAACTTGGGACTCAAACCCACCCTCTCCCTCTACAATGAAAGAACCAATGGTGCAAGTACACTAGCATTCACCAGGCACGCAAACATCACTTCTCGAAGACAAAGTAGACCACTCTCTTGTGCTGACAAGCAAGATTTGAGGCAAATCCTTTAGACAATGGCAATGGGGCCATCATACTGGATGGGACTCCCTCACCAAATGGTGTGAGGTCTATTTGCTACTACATACCAGGGTGATCCCCTTAATGTTGGCAAGTCCAGCACCGTCAACATTTATGGTGCTCGAAGGAGGGCAGCCAGTTGTATATGTTTGAACATCCTCTCACACTCATTCATCAACCATCTGGTCAAGGTAGTAACTCACACTCCCTCTCACCTACACGCGGCTCTGCAATTGGTTACTCCTCACCTCCCAGGATTCAACACAAGATTATGTATCATCAACTTCACTATGTTTGTCCCATCACTCGCTAGTTCGCGAAAGAAGTCATACTGATTCCAGGCATATAGCATCTTCCATATGCATGAAGGAAGCCTAAAGTCACTCCCATGAGATTTTTTGTGTCATCAATGGAAGAAGAAGTCCTTGCCACACTTCAAGGTCTGGAAGAAGCTATTGAAGACAGAGAAGAACCTACAATCTTCCAAAAAGGCAAGCAAGACACTCTTGTGATCTTGGGATCGAACTATGGTATAGGAGGCAGAGGGGAAGGTAGCGAAGGAGGTGGAGGCAGAGACAAACCAACAGACTCAGAGCTGGAACCATCAGATTCTTAAAGAGAAGAGGAGGACGAAGAAGAAGAATAAATGGCTGACCCAAATCTTGAATGGATGACTTAGAGACCATTGGCTCTCCGGGCTGTTCTGAAAAAGATTCTAAAGCGAGTGGAGAGAATGAGCATCAAGTTTAACCCTAACAGCACAATGAAGGTAGAAGACCACTTGGACAACTTCTACCTACAGCTAAAGACCCTTGAGGTATAGTACGACAACGTAGCATGTAGGTTGTTCCCATGTACCTTGGACGGTCGTGCAGCTATATGGTATCACATCCTTCCACAAAACTCTATATAGAACTAGGGTGCATTCAAATGCATGTTCCTTGAAAAGTTTTCCAATGACAAGACCCCAGCCATGCTACTTAAAGAATTAGGATGCCTCAAGAAGGAGGGAAAAGAGAAAGTGAAAGATTTCAATCAGAGGTTTACACTCATGTTGAACAAATGTGTAGCGGACACCAAACCTCATGACTCCATCACTATTGATTACTAGATGTTCGCACTACCGGCCATCATTTCGCAGTTATTCAAGCGAGCTGCAAAACCAACACTCTTAGAAAACTATGAAGAGGCTATTGTTGTTTAGAAAGACCTGCGCATAATTGAAGTCATCAAGGATGGCGAATCAGGGAAGGACTCCAAGGATGTGAGTAGGAAGCCCCAAGCAATGGTGAGAAAGGGCAGATACAAGGAAGCAACTAATATTGAGACCCTCACTCACCTTATCAAGAACTTGACTACAGAAGTGTCTGAGCTAAAACAACGGAAAACAGACACATTTGCAAGAACCCATCTGCCTAGACAGAGACAGGCGAGCATCTCATCAAACAACAATCAGTTCACTTTCAAAATTGCATAGAAGCCTGTGTTCCAGCTCAAACGGTGTGAAGATCCTAAGTTTTGTTCTTTCCATGAAGAATATCATCCCAAGAACTCTTGTTCGGACTAGAAGCCAGTCACAAGTGCTTTTTGTAGTCATGCGCTCGATGCAGAAAGAAATATGCAGGAGAATCTGGAAGACACTGATGATGACAAAGAGGTCGCAAGTAATTTCGAAGATGAACACCGAGGAGTAGCCCAAAAAGTAAAATGATTGTTACAATCTTAGGAGTAAAGGGGCTCCCCCTACACTTGGGGAAATGCAAGAGAAGATGAGATGGTTGATGAGGAAGGTCGATCCACCAGCCTCCCCAAAGAAGAAAACACAAAGCAAGTCTGGGAAGACATTGGCAAACAAGAGTACATCCATGAGCAGTAAGCTGTGAAACACTCTGTCGAACAACACGAACATTCATTCCACTCTGGACACCTCGGTAAGTTTACCACCTTTGGACTATAACATTGTTGATGACATGAAGAAAACTCAAGAAAACATCATTTTGTTCGAGTTAGCTAAGGTCCAAAGCCAGCGAGATATCCTGTTGTGTGCATTGGGGCAAACAACAACAGACAGTGCAGCCTCTACCAGCAAAGGGGAAAGCACACCTCCTGGACCTCTTTCTACTGTACTCAACATGCTCTGGATAGAAGAAGCAAACTCAGGGTGCCCTCCATTCCTACTATCCTTTGAAATCTTTAAATACAACATTCACAACTGCTTGGTTGATTCAAGCACGGCCGCCAACATTATGCCACTCTCCATTACAAAGCAAATCAATGTGCAAAGGAGTGAAACATCCACGTGAATCATCCAACTTGACTGAAATCGGTACCAGCCATTGGTGAACTGTGATATGTTATCATACGTCTATATCATGACAGTCAGGTCCACCAATGCATCAACATAGTTATTATGGATATACCATAAGCATATGGTCTGCTACTAAGAAGGGACTGGTCTAGCAAGCTAGACGTTACTTTGCTACCGATTTGTCTCACATGTGGCCTCCGTACAAGGGAAAATGCAACAAATTTAGGTGTTATCCGAGAGGTATATGAAACATAATGTCATAGCCCTTAATGGTAAGAATGAACTGTTTACCTTCGCGGAGCTTATGTTTAGCAACTACCTCTTGGAAACAATTTTGTAGTGTTATCCTGCACGGCCAGCTCTAACCCCACCAAACACGCATTTGGGACTCCTTCCCTTCCTAATTGATGCTAAGGAAACTTGTGCAATTCACTGTACCAATAGTATCAGTAGTAGAAGCAACAGTAGTATCAGTAGTACAAGCATGTCAAACGGTCTGTGTATAAACAAGTTGTAGGCCACAGGTTTTGACGAATCAAAGATACGTGATGGCTCAAGGGTCGAGTGTATCTCAGTTGCCCAAAATAATATAAGATGCACAATTTCAAGTTTTGTGAGGTTTGAGTGCACAAACAACATTGCCAAGTATGAAGCACTTGTGTTGAACTTACAAAGGACCATCAGCCTCAACACAGTCACACTCAAAATGATACTACACTTCCCAGACATTATTGATGCTTTCAAGGACATAACAACTGATGCAGGTAAGCACTAGCAGCCCCTAAATATTGTATTTAAGGGCGAGAAAGGAAACCCCACCCCTAATGGTGTGATTTCCCTCAAAAACCCATATGAATTGCAGAACTTCTGTCAAGGGCAAAGAAACAGTAGAACCCACAGGCCCACCACTACAAACGAACAGAGCAACCTGGGAACCGATCATGATCCGAAGATAGCCAGTCTCAAGTCAAACTACACACCGAAGCAACGGTAAGTCTTTGCCCACTCAATCAAACAATCTTGGGATGTGTCTACATGGGCAGATGATGACCTGAGTACACACTACACATGATCGATCCAACACGAGATTCCAAGTAAAGGAGGAGCCAAACTGTTACAAAAAAGGCTAGGTAAAACACATATGTCACTTGAACTCCTTATACAGAAAAAATTGACTGAGATTTTGAATGATTGGATTACTTGCAAATTTCGTCATCATACTTGGGTTTCTAATTTAAATTCCTCACATAGGAAATCTTGGAAAATCCACCTATGCATTGATTTCAGGAGCTTGAACCGCTCTCAAAATAAGAACAACTACCTCGTGCCATCATCCAAGCCTATGTTGCATGCACTACCTGAAGTAGTGATGTTGTCTTCACTTAAAGGTCTTTTGGAATACCACCAGGTTCCAGTAGCAGAGCCTGGTGGACTTACACTGGTCCACGAGAAGCTTGGCCCACACACGTATCATTTGCAATCACTTGATGGAAGGATTGACAACCTTCCTATCAACGGCCAAGATCTCAAGAATTACTTCTAGTAGGTTGGGCCGCGCCCGTGCCATGTACATAGTCTACTTGTTGCTTGTTGTTTACATCTTGTTTGCTTTGTTTACTGCCTTTGCTTTGATCAATGCCTTATAATTCAACCTCTTCGAGGGGGCAACCTCCTTTACATTACACAAATGAACAATTCTTAGATGATACAAATGACTAAACCTCCCTTCTATATATAGGATTCTAAGGGGTTACAATATAATCAAGCCAACATAACAGTAATAACATAAGGGCACAAAAATAACAATAGTGGGTTTCTATAGGGCATACTAATAACAATATGGGGACAATAGGAGCACAATAATAACAATAAGGGATACAATGACAATAGTAATGGGGGAATCACTAGTATTATAAGGGCCTAGCATGCCCCTCTCCTTCCGAAAATTGTTGTCCTCAACGCTTAAGTAGCTCTGGATGCTTATGTATAAAATTCTCATCCTCCCATGTGGAATCCTCAGTGTATAAGTTCTTCCACTTGATGAGATACTTTGAAATTGATCGATTTCATAGTTGTCGAGTTCTTGTTTCTGTGACTGCTTCCCATTCCAATATGATTTTTCCTTCCTTGTCAATTTCTGGCAATATTGTTTGAACTGGGAGCTTGTCACCTATAACCTTCTTTAAACATGAAACATGGAAAACTGTGTGCACTTGGGAAGCTGCAGGAAGCTCCAATTTGTATTTCATAGTACCAATATTTTGCAACACCTTGTACATACCATAATACTTTGGTGATAATTTATTATCCTTCTTATCTTGCTTGAGGGACATTTGTTTATATGGTTGTACCATAGGAATACCCAGTCACCTACATCAAAACTGCTTTCGCTGTGATGTTGATCTGCCTGTTGTTTCATTCTATTCTGCGCCAACGTGAGGTTATCCTTTAAGAGTTGGAGAACTTGTTTTTTATGCTCGATGTGATGTTCCACTACTTGAACCTTAAAATTTTCTCTTAAATATGATGTGGTGGATGGTGGATGATATCCATAAAGTGCCATAAATGAGGTCCTTTTTGTTGTAGTATAGAAGGAAGTGTTATACCACCATTCAGCCAGAGGCAACCATTTGACCCATTGTGTCTATTTATTAGATACAAAGCAATGAATATATCCTTCCAAAAATTTGTTTACTATCTCAATTTTCCCATCAGATTGAGGATGATAAGATGAGCTATGAGCTAACTGAGTACCAAGACAAGAAAATAATTCTATCCAAAAATTTCCAGTGAAAATGGGATCTCTGTCACTTACAATAATATTTGGGTTTCCATGTAACTTTTGAATTGTTTCCATAAATGCAGTAGAAACTGTTCTAGCTTTAAATGGATGTGATAATGCACAAAAGTGTGCATACTTGGTAATTTTGTCAACTACCACCATGATGACACTCTTTCCTTCATAATTGGGTAAACCTGTGATAAAATCCATTGAAACCTCCTCCCAATGTTGGCTTGGAATGGATAAAGGTTGTAATAGACCTGGGGTCTTAATTGTTTCAACTTTATTTTGTTGGCAAACCAAACGTTCCACCACAAACTTTTGAATATTTCATATAAGGTTATCCCAAAAAATATCCTTCTTACCCCTGTGGTAAGTTTTTAAAATCCTGAGAGCCCTCCTAAGGAGATAAGTGTGCAATTCCATAAGAATCTTTTGTTTGAGTTGGGAATTCTTACATAGGTATAAGTGATCTTTGTACCATAATGAATCATTTTTCCAGCTAAATGTATCAGATGTACTGGGATCTTGTAACTTTCGAATGAGTGCCCATACTTCTTCTTCATTCTTCCATTCCTCCCTTGCTTCGTTTATCCAATCTGGTTGGATAATAGAAATGGCGCACAACAATTCCTCCACATCCTCATCCTTTCTTGAGAGTGCATCTGCCACAACATTTTTCTTCCCTTTTTTATATATGATTTAAAAGTCATAACCAACATCTTTGTCACCCATTTTTGTTGCTCTTCAGAGGATAATCTTGTTCTAAAAAGTATTTAAAACTATCATGATCCGTTCTTATCTTGAAGTGTCTTCCCATTAAGTAGGGTCGCCATTTCTTAAGTGCATGTAGTATTGCCAACATTTCCTTCTCATAAATAGCTTTGTCTAAATACTTTCCCTTGATTGGACGACTTTCGAAAACAATGGGTCTTTCATCTTGCATTAAAATAGCACCAATTCCATTTCCTAAAGCATCACATTCCATAATAAAGGTTTTTTTGAAGTTTGGCATAGCTAAGACCAGTGCTTGGCACATTGCCTCTTTAAGATGTTCGAAGGCCTTTGTTGCTTCTAAGGTCCATGAAAATGCATCTTTCTTCAATAATGTTGTTAGAAGTGTTGTTATTCACCCATAATTCTTAACAAACTTATGATAATACCCTATCAACCCCAGAAATCCTTGCATATGCTTTATGGATGTGGGGATTTTCTATTCCTTAATGGCTTTCATTTTGCTAGGGTCTACCTTAACACCTTCATGAGACAATATGACCCAGATATTCCACCTTTTGTACTCCAAAGAAACATTTTGGATCTTTTTACACATAATTGTTTCTCCTCCAATAGTTTGAGCACCCTAGTCAACATGTTCAACATGATCCTTCCAAGACTTGTTGTAGATTAGTATATCATCAAAAAATACTAACACAAACTTTCTAATGAGGGGTTTGAAAATGGAATTCATCAAACCATGAAATGTAGAAGGTGCATTGGTAAGGCCGAAAGGCATGACCAAAAATTCATAATGACCCTCATGAGTTCTTGTTGGGGCAAAGTGAGTTGTTGTCATTTAATTTGTCAACCCGGGGGTTTTGTAAACTTGTGAAGCATGCGTGCACTATATGTGCTACAAATTGTCTTTCAGTTTAGATCAATCTAACTACAAAATAACGAAAACCAATTCATCTAATCTATGAAATCAAATAATGAAAATAGAATTCAACTAACCTGTGAAATCAAAAACAACTAATGTGTACTTAGTTACTCCAGCATTCAATTATGAAGTGTTACCTTCTTGAGATGATGTGTAAGCAACTATTTATACTTTAATTTCTAATGTCCTAAAAAAGCAAGTAAAGTGTGCAGAAAATAACTTAGTAATTGCATGTATTAAATATTCAACCATTCAATCTTGAAATATGATTAAATCAATTTCTTAGAATGATCTTTAGGAATATCAGTTAATGCAATTAAATGAGGATCTTAAAAGCAAATATAAAAGCACGAAAAAAATAAATTTCAATGATTGCATAGGTTGAACATTCAATCACCCAATTTGAAGTCACTTTCTTGGCCTGATCTTTTATTCAATTATACAATGAATTGATAGTTTGATCTAAGAAAGTAAATAACAGAACATGAAAGGAAACTAAATAACTATGAGCCCTTGCCTCAAACTTAATCCAGTTGGAAAATACATAAATCTTTCCTATTGAAATGTTTTTAGAAAAGCAAAGATTACACAGTTATTCTAAAACTAATACTAAGAAATCAAATGAACTTTAATCTATAAAAGCAATTAAATCTCACACATTTTAGGTAGCTGATCTAAAAGTGTGAGAGATGGTAAATCAAGATGCTCCATATGTAAGCAAAACCAAGTCAAAATGAAGCAACATTCATGAGTAAGGTGACACAATCTAATTCTGTAAATCGAGATGCTCCATATGTAAGAAAAACCAAGTCAAAATGAATAAACATTCATGAGTAAGGTGCCACAATCTAATTCTGTATTCAAAGCTTGAGCATAACTCCAATTTTACACATGAAAATGATAGGAGAAAATTTCCCCTATTTATACAAAAATATGAGAAGCTATCTCATTAATGAGAGTCCATGAATCTCTCCCCATATCTCTAGAGTCACAATCAAAATAGGAAATGATAAGAGACATGTCTTCTTAGAGTTTCAATACAAATAGGAAATAAAACACATGTCCTCATGATCCCATGATCTGCTCCACTCAAATTTGAATTTGGTTTTGGGAGGCCACATAAGGGTCTTTTAAAAGATTCCTTTTGACCTACACATGTCATCAATCTCATCCCACTTGTTAGGTATAAGCATATGCACATTATTTTCTAATTTTTAACCATAAATTCACTTAAAAATGCTAAGAATTAATAAAGTTTGGAAAAACACAAATGTGACCCAATAATGATAAGGGTAAGATAAATGTAATGAAATAGATGTGGAGTGAAGGTGACAATATGGAAATATAAATGAAAATGTCATGGAAGTGAATGACAATTTCAAGGCCCAACATACCCCCCAACTGAAGCTATTGCATCTCCTCATGCAATCTATTACATTAATTATTTTTTATCCTTGAGCTTTGGCTTAACTTTGCATGATATCATTTGATAACTTCATACTCCTGCAAAATCTTTTAGTTGAATTGTAATATGGTTGGTTCTTGTGTTACAACTGTATTTTGTTGTTGCATTCATTTTTTATCTTTGAACTTTACATAATGATAATTTGATTATTGGATTGCATCATAGTTGGTTTTTGTGTGACAACCATGATTGTGTTTGTATCTGATTATCTTTTTAGTACTTTTGACAAGCCTTTGTATGCTCATAACAATAATGTAATAGTTAATATATTTTGAAAGTATGTTGGCTTTTGAATGTGATATGAATATTGCAAAATATGAATATGAATGTATCCCCCCCAACTGATCATATTGGCAACTTTATGAGATGAGGAAGAGAAATATTTTTTTTTTCCAAAAATTATCATTCTAGCTTTTCAAGGAATTTTATGATAAAAAGTTAGAAAATGGCATACATTAACTTACCCTTTAAAAATGGATGAGCTACATGTGTGGTGGCTACAAAATTTTGATCATAATCTTCTTCAAGTGGTTGGACAAGTCATGGAGAAAATATTCAAGATGACTTTTTATTTGCTTTTATTAAAACTTGTTGAATCTATTATGGAATAGTGTTGATTCTGCTATTGCCATTTGATTATGCAGCTGTTATTTGATTCTACAGCTGTCACTAATTCTGCAGCTGCTATTTGATTTCGCAGCTGCCATCTAGTTCTGTAGTTGCATATCTTCTACATTCACTCCAAAATGCTGAAAATGATAGTCTTCATGTCTTCAAAACTCATTGGCACAATTCCTTCTATGTGAATAAATGTTCTGATGTCGAACATAGTAAGAAATTGTTGACTTAGTGGCCATTAATGGATGCCACTAGTCAAAACGAGAACACTCATCATTGATGACAATAGAGTCAAGATGCCCAAACACATCTTGCTAAGTACGAATAATTTTGTCATTGTCGAGTACCTAGAAGATCTGATGAACAAGGAATATTGATGTATTCCCATTGTTTGTAGGCATGAGGACTTGCTATTAAGGCATGCAAACCTCAAGGTGTTTTTGCAAGGATTTTAGACTCAAAGGCTTATGGACTCAATAATTTAAATTGAAGCAGGGTTTATTTGCGAAATGAAAAAGGATAGGAAAGGAAAAATGAAAATGGAAGATGACAATGGGAAATAAGCATGTAAGTGAGCGCCTTTCTTTTATTTGTGGGTCAGGCAGAAAGCGTATGTCAATAATGGAAAATGAACAACTGACTCTTGCTGGGAAAAATGATTGTGGCTTGCTTTGAATTGCTTGGTTGGATTTATAATTCAAAAGGGAGGAAAGGTAATGATTTTGATAGATATGGACATGGACTTGTTCTTATGTTTCTCATGGAATCGGTCTTTTGAAGACCAATTGTGTGCACAATTAGTTTTTTTCAATGATCATTCAATCATCCAAATCCACACAAAAATTGACATAAAGAACATAAGTGTGTTCAAAAAGAAATGATCAGTTCGTTTCTGATTCTTACACAAAATGTCAAATGAAACAAACTAAGGAAAATCAAAAGTGTTATATTCAGTCCAATTCATGATATCGATAGCAATCCATGTTGAAGAAATAACCATGAAAAATAAATTAACTCACTATTGTTGGATGACTTCATGCACTGTGCTCAGTAAAACGATTGGCATCACAAAGATTTGTTGTGCTCTGCAAGTTAAAACTTCATAGAAAAATACACAGCAACAATATTAATGCAAAATGTTCATAAATCATCTAAATAATTTCCCAATTGTTTTGCAAACCATTATTGAATCGTCATTTGTGCTGCAAAAATAACATGCTGTCAAAAATATTTGAAGCGGGAAAAATATGAAAAAGTACTTGTAAAAAAAATTTATTTCAAACAAATTTTGCAAGTATTTTTTGCTTATAAATTGCTTCAATAAATTTATTGCATATGTATTAATCATCACAATTTTTTTTTATAAATTTTTATTTTTATTATTATTATCATTATTATTTTTTTTAATTTTTATTTTAAATATCCAAAAACCATCAGCAAGATATAACCATTAGATAAGACTATTAGCATTAATAATGAAAGTTTGCAACAAAAGATATTGTTGAAACTTGCCAAAACAAGTGCAGGGGTCCATTAAAACTGACGAGCAGATCAACAAAAATACTGAAGAAACTAAATCTCATTTATGAGTCATTGCAGCTATCTATATAAAAAAAAACAACTCAAAATCCTATCTGATTTTATTTTGCATCGGGATTCTCTGTCTGTAATAACCACAAACAATCAATATTTAGACATGGCATATGCAATGTAATGGACTTCTGGACGTTAAGGGATTCCACTCCTCTCATTATTATCACCACGTCCACTGTCAGATAGGATTTTCATCAGCTGTGAATTACCATCGACATTCTTATCTACACCATCACCAATTTCTCTCTCACGGTAGCTCCTTCAATAGAGGAAATTAACAAGGCCAACACATAGTGAATGACGGCACAATTTAGCTAGGGAAATTGGATCTGGGTGGATATTTCTCTAGAAGATCAGAGAAATCGGATCATGGCCGCAATTGTGCATTAAATCCGTTTTTCTCATGCAATCTTGAAATTAATGCTCCGAAGAACCATAAAATTCACTGAAAAGGTTGTGCAATTCGGAAAACCATTTTTGGGTTACCTAATTCACTCCATTTACGAAAAAACCCATGTCTTGTATTTTTTCAAATTTTCCTTGGTTTTCTCAGAAAATGCATTTTAAAATTATGTTTCAAAACAGTTACGTTTTCTGTGATGCTCCGGCAACAAAAAACGATTGTTGTGGTTGGATTTTTTTATTTGAAGATTTTATGTTGGTTACGCCTACTAGTTCATGATCGTCTTGGGAAATTCTTGTAGAAATTTTATGGGCAACCACAACTTCTCTCTAACTGTGTGTAGACAGGCTATTGTCATGTACTTCCGCCATGATTTTTTCTTTTGTTTTGTGTCACCTCTCCAATTAGTTTCAATGACCTTTCAGCCTCCCTATGTGTTCAAGATTTTAGGACATACAAGGGTTTGAAATCCAAAGTAGAGCACCAACTTCAAACACAAGTCTAGTCTAGTTTAAAGATCTAGTTGGTTTTTCAGAGCAAATTAATGAACATAAATAGTTCCTTCTAGTCGATAACCTACTTGTTTTTGTCCAGGATCTTCCGAATTTGCACTTGAAATTGGACCATGTGCACCAGCCCTGACATTGCTAGATGTTTTTTGATAGCTTTAGTCACAGTGGAGATCTTTGTGATGGTTTGATGATGAGAAACAACATCCCAGCTCCGTATTGTAATACATTTTTCCACAATTTCTGATGCTTGTTTAAAAAGGGCATACAACTCTTGAAACCTCATCTTGGTTGTTCAATGCAAGCTCGATAATAGGTTCAATTCTCCCTAATTAGATTGGCCAAGGCTTTCTTCCATCTCCAGGATATTCTAATATGTCGAACTATTTGGTTGATTGTCATTTTTTTTTTGTAACGAAATTATATATGTTATATTTTCAAAAATTTAAAAAGATACATATATATATTTCATTAAACAAAACAATTTATTAATAAAGAAAATGCATTTGGATATTTTTTTTAAGTTTATTAAAAAATCAAATTGAATTAAATCAAATCATGAAAACAGAAATTAGCTACAGAATTGCATTCTGTAGCTAAATAATTTCTATGATATACTAACAAAACAATTTCTTTTTCTGATCCTCCAAGTCACACGAAGTGCCGAAGGAGAGCATACTTGAGAGATTTATTTTTTTAGCATAGCCAAGATTTTATCAATCAATTCCTCTGTAAATTTTGCAAAAATAAAATGAAAAGGCTTGATCTCATACCTTAAATTATCGTTTGTGATCTTCGCTTGCGCTCTTTGTTGTCAACCATTTATTTTATTATGAATTTTTCCTACAAAGGGTTAGTATATGGGTGGTTCTTGCTGCACCATAAAACATCAAATTTATCCTAAAAATTATAAAAAATTATTTTTATTTTTCCTATCTATCTAAAAACTACTTTTCTTTTTATTTTTTAAGTATATTCATGCTTTCAATGAAGCTATTTATGGATTAGAATTTTTGAAATGCTCATATCCAAACTTAAAAAATGTACCTGATTGTTTGTAAGAATATGCGAAATCAACTTGACCTTTCGATTTACCGCAAGGATCTCTTGAAGAATTGATGAATATTGTGGCGTAACCACTTTTTGATACCATTCCTCAATGTAGTCTTTGGGCTGCATTCTAGACCCTTTGTCCATAAATGGTTAGTAAAAACAAAAACAAATAAAATACATTCTAAACTGAAAGCTAGTTCCTATGCACACTTCCCTGGCAACAGCACCAAAATGTTGGGGCAAAGTGATTGTCTGTCATTTAACTTGTCAACGCAAGGGTTTCGTAAACTTGTGAAGCATGCGTGCACTATATGTGCTAGAAATTGTCTTTCAGTTTAGATCAATCTAACTACAAAATAACGAAAACCAATTCATCTAATCTATGAAATCAAATAATGAAAATAAAATTCAACTAACCTATGAAATCAAAAACAACTAATGTATACTTAGTTACTCCAGCATTCAATTATGAAGTGTTACCTTCTTGAGATGATGTGTAAGCAACTATTTGTACTTTAACTTCTAATGTCCTATAAAAGCAAGTAAAGTGTGCAGAAAATAACTCAGTAATTGCATGTATTAAATATTCAACCATTCAATCTTAAAATATGATTAAATCAATTTCTTATAATGATCTTTAGGAAGATCAGTTAATGCAATTAAATGAGGATCTTAAAAGAAAATATAAAAGCATGAAAAAATTAAAGCTCAATGATTGCGTAGGTTGAACATTTAATCACCCAATTTGAAGTCACCTTCTTGGCCTAAGCGTTTATTTAATTATACAATGAATTGATTGTTTGATTTAAGAAATTAAATAACAGAACATGAAAGGAAACTAAATAACTATGAGCTCTTGCCTCAAACTTAATCCAATTGGAAAATACATAAATCTTTCCTATTGAAATGTTTTTAGAAAAGCAAAGATTACATAGTCATTCTAAAACTAATACTAAGAAAGCAAATGAACTTTAATCTATAAAAGCAATTAAATCTCACACATTTTAGGTAGTTGATCTAAAAGTGTGAGATATGGTAAATCAAGATAGTCAAAATGAAAGAACATTCATGAGTAAGGTGCCACAATCTAATTCTGTATTCAAAGCTTGAGTATAACTCCAATTTTACACATGAAAATGATAGGAAAAAACTTCCCCTATTTATACAAAAATATGAGAAGCTATCTCATTAATGAGAGTCCATGAATCTCTATCCATATCTCTAGAGTTACAATCAAAATAGGAAATGATAAGACACATGTCTTCTTAGAGTTTCAATACAAATAGGAAATGAGACACATATCCACATGATCCCATGATCTTCTCCACTCAAATTTGAATTTGGTTTTGGGAGGCCACCTAAGAGTATTTTAGAAGCTTCCTTTTGACCTACACATGTCAACAATCTCATCCCACTTGTTAGGTATAAGAATATGCACATTATTTTCTAATTTTTAACCATAAATTCACTTAAAAATGCTAAGAATTAATAAAGTTTGGAAAAACATAAATGTGACCCAATAATGATAATGGTAAGGTAAATGTAATGAAATGGTGGTAAATGTAATGAAACAGAGTTGGAATGAAGGTGACAATATGGAAATATAAATGAAAATGTCATGGAAATGAATGACAATTTCAAGGCCCAACAGTTATAAATGTTGTTTTCGGAATGTCTTCAGTCTTCATTCTGATTTGCTGATATCCTGAATGAAGATCCAACTTGGTGTAGTAAATTGATCCATGCAATTCATCCAATAATTCATCAATGACAAGAATGGGAAATTTATCTTTAATAGTGAGCTTGTTGAGCTCCCTATAATTCGGACACATGTGCCATGATCCATCCTTCTTGTGCACCAATACTACTAGAGGAGAGAAAGAACTTTGACTAGGTTGAATTAATACCAGCCTCTAGCATTTCTGCAACCATACGTTCAATTTTCCACTCTTTTGGCAATAGGGATATTGTACGGCCTATGTTTGGAGAAACACTTCCTAGAATCAAATGAATAGCATGATCATGATCATGAATATGTGGGAGACCTTTGGGAGTCTCAAATACCTTGGAATGATTGTCCAAGACTTCTTGGAGATCTGGAGAAATAGATGATTTCGATGTGGGAACCTCTAGCAAACATAATTGTGCAATTACACCTCGTTGTTCCTTCTTTATAAGCTTTGTCATCCATTAGAGCTAATTATCTTTCCCAATTTTCCTGCAATACCCCTTAATTCAACTTCCTTTCCTTCCACACAAAATTTCATGAAAAGTTCTTGAAAATTAAAAGCTATTTTATCCAAGGATTGTAGCCATTGGACTCCTAGTACAACATCAACACCACCGATTGGAATGGAAATGTTTGGGCTATTCAATACATATTCTACCATGGATAGCTTGTTATTATGGCACTTTTTAAAGCAATTTATGGTTCCTCCACTTGCAACCATCACTTGACACTTTGGTGTTGGATATAGGAAGCAATTCAATTCCTTTGTTATCTTACAATGAATAAAATTATGGGTACTTCCCAAATCAATAACACTATTACCTTTCTTCGATATGTCCTTTATCTTGATAGTTTGAGGAGTGGTAATTCCAGCCAATGCATTACAAGATATGGTCGAATTCATTTCTTCTTTATCTAGGGTTTGTTCCTGGAGTATATCCTCTTCTTTTGAAATTTTTTGTTCCTCTTCACAATCTATGTAGAATAATTTCTTCTCAGCACACTTGTGACCTTTAGTGTATTTGCTATCAAAACTGTAAAAGAGTTATTTTTCTCTTTTTTCTTCCAATTTTTGTGGTGTCAACCTTGTAGGTTGTGGAAGGCTAAGGGAAACAACACTTCCACCTTTATAGTTGTGAGTGGTAGGCTTCCTGGTTTCCATAATTTTGCTTTCCATTTTTCTTGCTAACCTGAATGCCTTCTCTAATGAATTAGGTTCCCAAAGGAAGACCTCATGTTGGATATTATCCTTTAAATTCCCTATGAACACATCAATCTTGTGCTCCTCTAGAATATCTTTTACCCTTATGTTCAATTTTTGGAAGTTCTCAATGTGCTCCATCATTGATCCCTTTTGTTTGAGATTTATCAATTGGCTAAAAAAGGTGTTTATTTTTGTATCCTCATAATATGCTATCATTTCTTCCGTAAAAATTGCCCAAGTGACAATTTTTCTATGAGAGAAAAGCCATCGATACCATACAAACTGATTTGGTTTCAAATATAAAGTTGCAATATGTACCTTTTGTGTGTTTTACACATTATGGAGATCAAAAAATTGCTCCATCTGTAGTATCCATGTTCCGGTATACTTGCCATCAAACTTCCTCATATCGATTTTTGGAATATGGTGGGTCTTCAATCCAACATTAGATTCTATGAAATCATGATTAATATTTCTTTTTTTCTCATCACAAGTTTCCTTTACTACCCTTTCACCATTAGTAACCATTTCTTGTAGCAACTTATTCAAATTTATCTTCAATTCTTCCATATTATCGTCCATGTCATTCATCTTAGCGTCTATGCCATTCATCTTAGCTTCCACGCCATCCATATTAAATTGCATGCCATTCATATTAGCTTCCAAGACATTCATCTTGGCTTCATTTACCTTTAGTGAGAGTGAAATTTGTTGTACTTGGTCTTGTAATTTTGATATATCATGTTGCATTTCTTCCTCTTCTTCATGAGTCATGCTAGAGATTTTAGGTTGCTTACAAGGCGTTTCCATTTTCTTTCTTCAGGGAATTAATTAATGATAATAATTCTTCACTATTTCCTTGGAATTCCTTCAAACTAATTTTTCAAACCAATCTTATGCAAAATTTAAAAAAAACTACTCACCTTTTTTTCACTTTGTAAGGGATCGATATTGAATCTGTTGTATCACTGTAAGTGTAGATCTCGAATATCTGAAATTGCATCCTGCAGTAGCCCTTTGAATCCTATTTCTAACCCCACAAGTCTGATCAAGATTGGATTCTCCAAGGAAGAGTTATGCCAAATCTCCCACGGTGACCTGATTATAGACTAGTTCAGTAGAGCGAAATTGTACGACATGCCACATGTCATTGTTTCGACCTTAGTACCTGAAACTGATACACAAAAAACAACAAGTCGTCCTCTTTCTAAAGCTTCTTACAAAATCTATATCTGATGCTTATGACGATTTTCCCCAGGTCACCTGTTTGGAATGTAATTCGCGAGTCTGAACAAACCCTAACTTCCTCAAATCATATCTCCACAAATATAGCGAGACAAACTCTGAAATTAGGACCTGAAGTTCAAAATGATTAAAGCTCAAATGGATTTTTTTGTAGCTTCTGAAACATCACAGAAGAAAATTTATAGTGAAAATACCATGATGACCTATTTGGAGCAACAAAACCATAGAAGCCAAAGCTCTAATACCAAATGTTAGGAAACCAACTCACAAAAAGATAGAAAAGATACATCAACGCCTTATAATTCAGCCTCTTCGAGGGAGCAACCTCTTTTACATTACACAAATGATAATTCTTGGATAATAAAAGTGACTAAACCTCCCTTCTATATATAGGAGTCTAAGGGATCACAATATAATCAAGCCAACATAACAGTAATAACATAAGGGCACAAAAATAACAATAGTGGGTTTCTATGGGGCATACTAATAACAATATGGGGACAATAGGGGCACAATAATAATAATAAGGGATGCAATGACATTAGTAATGGGGGAATCACTAGTATTATATGGGCCTAACAGTATGTGGCCGAAATTTAAAGAGACTTGTGACACTACAGCACTTGGTCAGTCTTGTGCCTATCTTTTCTTTGCTTGGTTATAAACTTCAGCCGATGAAGGCTTGATAAAAAATACAAACCGCCTGCAAGGGAAGTTTTCGTCCAACCATGAACCTGTGTCCACACTAAGAATCCCCGTGCCTATACTTAGCCTTATGCTCTGTGTGTTCAAGCTCATCCAACTAGTAGAAACGGAGAAGGGGAAAATCTAAATGAAAAAACCTATGTCAGAGGTCTTACATGCTTCTCTGAAGGAACAACCTCTTCTGCTCTCAATAAGTCAGGATCCCTCTTCTGCCCCAAAAATAAATAAGTGCCTATGCATAGTCCTCTTGAAAAAATACAAAGGCGAAAGAAGGGAAAGGTTTCCTGCGCAGAGAGGTGAAGCATGAAACTCCACCGGGGTACTGACCAAGCTTGTTGGCAGTGGAACAATGTGTGTGTTCTTGCCTTATTCTTCTTGGTTAGTGTCCAGGCCTACTGGTAGAGGAGAAAAACCAGAGATGAAAACTTATACTCTGAATATCTTCAACTTGCAAGCTAAACTACCTTTCCTGGATTCGAAACATTGTGATCAAGCTGAACTTTTGATTGTGGTTGACTGAGTTGGCAAAAGATGAACCATGTATGTCCATGGGGTAAGTGTGGAAGCCAAAGTAATCCTCACAGCGTTTCAATATTCCCCGAAATAGCAAGGCCCTATGGTATCAATGAACCAAAACAAAGAAGTTGGAGTTCTACCAGTGTGTCGCTAAGTGTTGTAGTGTCTACAACCACCCTCCAAAATTTTGGCCTGCACCCAAATTCAGAGCCTCCCTTGAGGGTTTCACTTGATGAATGCATACGCTCGGGTTCACCCACCTTTCTTGTTCATTCCACCCAAGATTTTGCATGTTGATGTTAATGTCTTTCTTGCGACCATGTTCTAGTCATGTTCAAGGTCTTCACTTCATGCGTACATGTTATGTTCGCTATGAAAACATTTGTCACACTCACACACGAAGTCACATTCACTATCGCGCAAGCATCGTCACAGTCGATCAACGATCAATCATGAATGTCACGCTTGTCACTTGCACCTTCGGTCAGTCATGTTGAACATGTGTGTCTGGTTGGTTTGAGTTGTCTCGTCATCAAGTCATGAGGGTGTGTGTTGTAAGATCAAATTTGCATTTTTCACTCGTTCACACACTTAATCATTTTGCCAAAGTTCTAACGACCAGAATCCCCTCTAATAGCTAGACCATCACCCCACCATTAACTCAATCGACTGTCAACCAAAACAACACAGAAGCACCAAGAAAGACTTTTCAAGTTGCGTCGATCGCAAGCGATCCAATTGAATTTCATGCTAGCCACCCCTAGAGTCGAACCTAGCAACCACCTCGGGACTAACTCTCCTCAAAAATTGCACAGACAGTGTTGACATTGCCCACTCTGCTGACTGAGGAAATTGCGCAGACAGGTCGGACAGTCACCAAGTGCCCATCCCTGTATCCCTAAGAAAATTATGCAATTCCCAGTCAGTCCTCCCGACAGTCAACCGGCTGCTCATCCAAAAAATTGCGCAGTTTTCATGAGTAGACTTTCTTTTGCTCGGCAATCCACTTAGCTCAGAAATTACACAAAGATGATCAGCGAATAGCCTCCCAGCCTCAATGCAGTTTCCCTCGCCAACAGCTCCCAGCAGCAGACTACCAGTTCCCTCCATGAATTGCATAGTTTCTACTGCCAAGCTCCCAATAGCTGAATTTATGTTTCCCTTGGAAATTGTGCAATTTTCTGCTTCAAGTGACCCAGTGGCGAGCTACCAATTCCCTCCAGGAATTGTGCAGTTTTGGCTGCCAGGGTCCTGGCCAGTTCCTCCAAAGAACTATGCATTTTATGCCCACTGATCCTCCGTGGAAGCATGGATTGTTCCTCAAGAAAATTGCACAAATTTTTTTGCCAAGCCCCTGCTGCCTACTCATTCTAGAAAATGTGCAGATTATGTTTGCCTTGCCTTCCTACAGCCTAGATTGTCCCTCCCAAAATTTGTGCAGTTTTAGCTTCCAGTCGACCCAGACCCTACGGATAGTCACTGTCATCTTGGATTGTCCATCTTCATCACCTAGTGACTCTTGCACATTTTTCATCAGTAATGCCCGAAGCCATCATCCCACCTTGCAACCTTTCTACCTCTCCTGGTCACCTGTGTCCGAAATGATCATGTGTCATGGTAGACTAAGAGGTTTTTGGATTTGATTTCATCTCGTAATGAGTGACTGCAAGTATGGATACACCAACAAACATGGCGCGACGACGAATGGGATGAACGAAGGGAGCACATGTAGAAGGACAGGTTCACAAACAGACAGACGAACGATGCATGTGAACATATGTGTTCATGAATGGATGATCATGCAAATATGTGTTCATGAACCGATAGATGAGAAAACATGCAAGATATGCTCACAGACGGACGAACGGATGAACATGAACCTTTTGTGAAAAGATGAGCCTGTCAATCCTTCCAACATACAAGCAAGGAGCAACATGCCAAAGCAACATCAAGCAAACCAATGACCCTCGAATACTCTACGCACTTTTCCATGCAGAAGCGACGTTGTGACACACCATGAAGACATCCATCACCCAACAGCACTATAGCTAGACATGCACTCCAGTAGCAGCACGAATGTACCAACACTGTCATGTCGAGTCATGTCATGAGTCATGTTGTCCACATCTCCACTGTGGGCCATGTTGTCAAATCAATGTAATGTAATGTGGAAGTCCAAGAGACCCACTTGTTGTACAAAGAGTCAAGTAAAGTCGAAAATTCATGGAAGTGAAATAGTGATGAGGGTAGTCGAACAGCCACAAGGGTCAATTTCACCCTTGGCTATAAATACCCCCTCATTTGTACATGCAAAGGACTTTTCACCTCAGCGCCTCCCACATAGCCAAGAGAGTCTATAATCTTTTCTTTGAGGAGTAAGTAGTGGATCCAATGCCCCACACTCGGGGTTAGTGATGTATAGTGTAACGATGTGTTTTGGAACTTTTTCTTAATTCAGAAGCCTGCTAACAGGCTAGCACGTTTTCTCACATGTATTGTAATTATTGTAAGACTAATCTTGAACACTTGTAATGCATATTGCTTTAACCTGTGTTGAACACTTGAACTTATTTCATTTGTTGTAATACATAATATGTTAATGAAAATGTGGTGTATATGTTGTTAATGTTGTCTCGCCCATGGTGGCTACCCCCCCCGGATAGCAAACAAACCTTTCACATAAAACTTGTTGTAACAACCATCACACTCGTGTGGACCCATTTGCTAAGTGTTGTACATGTTGTCTTACCTTGTGTGTTGTGATTGCCGCATCCGTGTGGACTACTCCTCCAGAAGTTGTGCACGTCATTTTGTGTTGTGTTCCTAGCCAAGTTGGAACTTCATCCAACCAACTTGGGACTCACTCCCACCCTCTCCCTCTACAGTGAAATAACCAATGACACAAGTACACTAGAATTCACCAAGGACGCGAACATCATTTCTCAAAGACAAAGCAAACCACTCTCCTATGCCAACAAGCAAGAGTTGAGGAAAATCCTTAAGATAATAGCAAGGAGGCCATCATACTGGATGGGACTTCCACAACAAACGGTGTGAGGTCTAGTTGGGACTTCCTACTAGGGTGATCCCCTGAATGTTGGCAGGTCCAACACTATCAACATAATGGTTTTCATCATCGTTCCTCATTTCTTCGAAGTCTGAGTGAGATTCCTTAGTGTCTTGAGACTTTTGTTTCTCATAACCCAACCCATCCACTTCAAACACCTGTTTTGGTGCACGAAGTTCTATGTGAGGATAATATGGTAAATATTAGTGCAACCATGCTAATAGACATTTCCATTAAACCTTGGATTTTTTAGAACATCTGCATCGAGGTTTCTTCTTCTCCCGAAGAGATTAGGGTTTACACTGACCTTTTTAAATATTTTTGCGATGTTTTCACTTGGTCGTTTGAGGAAACACCTAGTATTGATCTAGCTATTGTGGTGCACGAAATACCTACTTATCCTAACGCGAAGCCCATTCATCAAGGGCTCTGTCTAGTGCATCCCAATGCTATTGTTATTAAAGGATAAGTTGAAAACTTCTAAAGGCTAGTTTTATTTACCTTATCCCATTGACAAACTAGGTTTCCAATATTGCACTCGTCACGAAAAACCAGGTAACAATTCGTGTTTGTGTTAATTACCGCGATATCAATCGTGTGTGTCATAAAGACAATTATCTTACCCCCTTTATTGATCATATCATTGATCAGTGCGTTGGGAGTGAGATATTTTCTTTTATGGATGCTTTTTCTGATTATAACCAGATTAATATATTACCCATTGATCAACACAAGACTGCTTTCATCTATCCATGGGGGACTTTTGCTTATAAGAAGCTCCCTTTCAGTCTCAAAAATGCTAGTGCCACCTTCTAGAGAGCGATTTCATACGCCTTTCACGATATTAAACACATTTTTCAACCTTATTTAGACGACTTACTAGCTCATTATACTAAGCATCGTGACCATTCGGACCACCTTCGTGGAATTTTTCTATGTTTTCGACACTATAATATTCATCTTAATCCACATAAATGTGTCTTCGGCATCTAATCTGGTTGGCTCTTAGGTTTTGTTGTGTCCAAAGAAGGCATCCGAACAGATCCTCTGAAAGTAGAGGCTATTGTAATCGACCCCCTCCTTCATCACTGCACAAATTGCAGAGTTTGCAAGGGAAGGCCAATTTTCTTCGTCGTTTTGTCCCTAATTATGTTGAGCTTGCCAAGGGATTTACTCGCTTGATTAAGAAGGGGATCCCATTTGTTTAGGATGAAATTTCCCAACAATATTTTGATTCTATAAAGCAAAAACTCATCAATGATCCTTTATTGCATCCCCTGATTACCACTGTGATTATTTCTTGTTCTTGGCCGTGGATGACAGTACCATTTCCATGGTACTAGTCCAGGACAATAACAATGGAAATGAACACGTGTTTTATTGTTTGAGTTGAAACCTTATTGACACAAAAACTCGATATGCTCATGTCGAGAAACTGGCCTTGGAATTCGTCCATGTTGCCTAACAATTTTTCCATTATATTCTTCTATGGAAGACCGGAGTGATTTCTCACTGCAACCCCATTGCTTATATTCTGACTCGTCAATTTCTTGGGGGAAAATACTCTAAATAGATCATTATCCTGTAGTAGTTTGATTTGGATTTTATTGTTGGCAAATTAAAGAAGTCATTAGTTTTTCTGAATTGATTTGTACCATTCCTTCTGCAAACACCTCCACTAATTTTACTGAGCAGATTCCTGATGAAACTTTGTTTCTCAACAACACTCTCAACCCATGGTACAAAGATATTATTGTTTATCTTCAAATTCAGTCTTTCTGATCTGATTTGTCTTGATCTGACTGGCGTCGCATCCGAAATCACTCTTAACCTTATCAGATTATTGGTGATACATTGCACCGAGTCGGTGTTAATTGTGTTCTTCACAGATGTATAACACTTGAAGAGGTTGAACGATTCTTCAAGATCTGTCACTCTGGGGAATGTGGTGGTCACATGTTAGGCTATGCCACTGCTCAAAATATCCTTCACGTCGGTTATTTCTAGCCTTCTATCTTTACATATTGTAGTTTGGCAGTTCAAAAGTGTCATGAATGTCAAATTTATAACCATAAATAACACCCCCTGATAGCACCCTTGCACCAAGTTGTTACTGTTGGTCCATTTGCTAAATGGGGAATTGATTTCATGACCTGTAACCCTCACTCAGTTGGGGGGCTTGGCTTTATCATCGTCGTCGTCGACTATTTTACTAAATGGGCTGAGGCAATTCCCGCATACAATGTTGATGGTACAACTATTGCTCAGTTCCTCTTTAACCATGTCATAGCCTGTTTTGGCATCCCTCAAGCCATTGTCACTGATCATGGATCACATTTTCATCAGTACATGATGGCAGAGCATACTTCTCAGTTGGATCTTCACCATGAAATTTCAACTCCTTACTACCCACAGGCTAATAGCCAAGTTGAAGTGATTAACAAAGTCTTAATTACTATGCTTCGACGTACCATTTGGAATCATACAAAAGACTAGAATATCATGTTGTTCTCGGCTCTTTGGGCTTACCAAACCTCGGCTAAGATAGCCATTGGTTTCACTCCATTCCAATTGCTATATGGTTTAGAGTGACACTTCCTAGTGAGTGTGAGATAAAACTAGCTATCAAGCTACTCCCCGATACCTCACCTGAACAGGAACATTTACTTTATCTTGAGAGGCTTGATGAAACCCATCGTATTGTGAGATGGTTATCGAAGCACAGAAAAAATGAGGTAAATATCATTATGATCAAAATGTTTCTCCACAAGTTTTCACTGAAGGTGACTTGGTCTTGCTGTATGACCAAGCCAACAATAAGTTGGGAGTTGGGAAGTTCAAACCTATGTGGCACGAGCTATACATTGTTAAACTTATTTTGCAAAAGGGCACCTATGAGTTGGTTGACTATGAAGGTAATGTGTTAGCACAAATTTGTAATGGGGTTTATCTGAAAAAGTATTATGTGTGAGTTCTGTATAATTACTTTTGTACATCAGTGTGTGAATTCATTAGTGTTCATTTTTATTTTTTGGTGTGATTGTTTTCTTTGCAAACATGTTTCCTCTGCTTACCTTGTGTTCCACTCGGTTCACAGATGTCGTCAAACCATTATGTTGGTTTTGTTGATGGTGCTTATCATACCACATGAAAATTATCTTCTGTGGCTTGGGAACTCTTTTCCCTTGATGGTGAGTTGATCAATTTACAAGGTATTTGCCTGGGATGAATAACTAATAATATTGCCGAGTACAGTGAAGTTATTGAACTGTTAATAGAAGCAGTGGCTCTCAGAATTAGAAATTTGGTTGTTAAGTTAGATTCACAACTCGTTGTGCTACAATTAAATGGTCACTATTCAGTAATAAATCCACAAATGTGCATGTATCTATGTGTTCGATTACTACAAAGAAACTTTGATTATATTACATATCAACGCATTCCATGAAATTTGAATACATTAACAAATGCCTTAGCAAATTATGTTTTAGATAGACATTTGCATCACTTATAAAAACTGAACACATCATCATGATATATGAACACATAAGTAGACAATATATATATATATTGAGTCTGTCAAATTTTGTTATATCAAAATCTCAAAAAATAGTGTTCTCAGACACATGGCTTTCAAAGCCTACAATAGTGAAAATAACATGACTAGGAATAGACTCTTCACCCACATGATTCTCATGATAGCACGAGACCATTATGATCACTTAGCCTAACAACCGACGCAGTCTCATGGATACTCTTACTATATGCCTCTAGTACTGCAGCGGCACGTCATCTATAGTCGCATACTCTGGAATCCCTCGAGTAATCACTTCCAGGTTCCGCTCCATCTCTACTATAGGATTTGATCCTTCCTCATACAAAGCATCCTCCTCTATTTGGGGTGCTACTCGTCATGCTATTGGGGACATTCCGGGAGGTATTTCCGGTCCCAAATATGAAAAATTGTCATAATAAACTCTCAAATACACTTCAAAGAAAAAATCATAAAACTTGAAAAATTCCAAAAACAAGTTTTACCTGCATCGGTCCACTATGCACCAGGTGGTAGAGGAATATTTGGGTCTCCTTTGAAGTTTTTGCTAGCATACGCATAGTCATCCATGATGATCAATTGTTGTCATAGTCAACCAAATAATGACAAACCAAAATGCATTCGTTGACCTCCTCCCCCTGGAGGCATGATCTCACTCCATCTGAGAAACCTCAGATCTCCTGGATCTGGATCATCCACCTCTTACCACTGGTATCGAAATAGGGTCACACACTCCAAAAATAATGTGACCAAGATTGATCTAAACCTGAACTATTTCAAGCATCCTTACCCTTGGTCAAATGTCTTTTCATGTTGGCTAGCAGCGCTTCGCACTAGTTAAACATTGTTGGAGCGAGGTAATCCACTACATATTGGAATTGTGATTTCATTGCCTCGTGCAATGCCTACACCCTAGCTATACAGGCCATGGTGTGTAGAATCATCCTCAAGGGAAGGTTTTTCATGGTTTCTATATTTACCTTCGCACTCACGGTTGTTTCTGCACCTGGGCAATTACTTCTGATCAAGGTATTGGTGCTCTCTCCTCCAGTATGAGCTCCAAATTGTTGGACCCTCTCCCCTCTTCTAGACAATCCAGTGATGAAGTAGATGTTGGTTCTATTTATTGACCTCCAATGATGAATATCTCATGATCAACATCCCATAATCCAATGAGATATTCTAGCAGCTCATTCTGAGCTCTGAGTCCCGGGGTTTGGAATAACTTAAGTAACCCGCAATCCCTCAAAGAATTGACACATTCATCTCTTTGGGAAGCTTGGTGATCTTTTGCCTCGTTGCCTCTTTATTTCCATTTGATGGCCATATCTGTCGAAATCTCCTACAAATAAACCATAAACAATGTTTAGAAGCCTTTCCACAGATCAAAATTTTGAAAAAACTGATTCAGAGAGAGGATTTCTCTTTTTATCTTTTTATTTTCACCTAGTGTAGTTGTCTGAATTATTTTTACGCAGGCAGTGCAAGGGCCTTTTGGGCTAAGCGATGATCAGCGTGAATCCGATGATCAGACTGGTGTTGATCTCCTGCGATTATAAAAATTAAAATCCTCCCCTTAAACAACCAAAACTCCTATAAAATGGCATGAAAAGGTATGAAACTCAAGAGAAATCAAAGAGCTCTTACCTGCAGCTGACGGTTCGTGAAATCGTGCCCTGAATCTCCCACACCGCTTGCCTAAAGAATCAGGAAAAATAGGGTAAAATGCACTCTCCAAATTACTCCAAGTGAAATGGTAAAATGTTTTTTACTTTTTGTCTATTTATAAGTTTTTAAACACATTTTTACCAATATTTTATTATTTTTTCAATATTAGTGATGTGTTGTTGTCTTTGTGTAGTTACAGGATATTTCTTATGGTAATGATGATCATTTTTTACTGATTCAACGAGATTTTGTTTTATCTCTTTTTCAAACTCGTTAAAAATAAACGAAAAGGGAACCCCCCTAGAGTCATCTTTAAGCTCTTTTCTAACTTTCAAAAGATGAAAATATCGTTGAGTACTTGTCTTTTTGAACTCATTAAATTAAATGAATTGACTACATCTCAATATATGTTTACCCCTTTTTCAGGTTGGGATTGACTATTTACGAAAAATGAACACCTTAGTCGACATGGTCAAGAGGTTCTCTCGAATATTTTTTTCTACCTTTTCAGGTTCGAGAGACAAATTACAAAAAGGGACCTAATGGAGTTTTCTTTTTCCGTCTACTTTTAAAACTCTCTAAATATGAAAAAGACACCAAGTTACTCTTCCGTAGGACTCGTAAAACATTAAAACGACGAAAGACTTGTCACCATGACACGACCAAGTTTCTCCTTCCTATGACTCATAAAACTTACTATGATGGATTCATTCAAAGAATGAACTTATAGAACAAGCATATGCTATCCTATTCAAGCTTGTGATTAAAAATAATTGGGGTACTCGCTAGAAATAGTGGGGAAAAATGAAAGTGAAACATCTCTTGTATAAGTAGCATGTCACTCTTGAACATAACACTCATATGTTTATTGTTTTAGGTTTGGGATATCCTGACTCAGTCACTTGTCCTTCCAAGTTTGGGTGATTCATTTTTCCTCTCATCTGACTATTCCACTTCCTCATCATGACCCTTGGTCCTATGTTGAGTCAAATGCTACCACACTCCAGAGTCTTGTCGCCAATATGTTCAAGAGAATTCCTATATGTATTTTATTACCTATACATTGTCTGACCTTTTGCCACAGTCTTGGATCATACTCATTTATTCCACTTTATTCCTTGTTTCGCGTCGATGATGAGGGAATCATTATGGCCCTCCTTCGATGGGTCACTTCCTATCAACTTCAGCTCATTATCCAGGAAGATGAATTGGGAACCCCCTTTTAGTACCTTAGAGCTTGCATTCCTTAACGGCAAGTTATTCGCATCTAAAGACAGGTTTTCATCATTGGCCTTTGATCGGATGATTCCATAGATGTTCAACTTCAGCTTCATTTTCACATTCATAGATTATACTAACATACCTTGAGATCCATTGTCATTATTTGTGGTTTCTCTCGTGCCTGTTAATAGTTCACATCATTGGCTGGTAATCAGGTGGTCTAGCATGTTCAACTTCAACACATTCATTTTCATGTTAGAATTCTTACTTTCATCAGGTTGGGATGGAGTGCAATACACTACGTTTTGTCTTATATAACTTAGGTTGCTTGGAGTTATGTATTTTTCATGATTGTATACATGTTTCCTCTATACAGATGGTTGTGACCACACCGTGGGACCTTATATCTATGATGATGATGATCCTTCTACATCAAGTGGTTGCATCCATACCTTGGGTCTTAGACTTCCAGATAATCATTTTCATTTGGATGGTTGTGCCCATACTGTGGATATTTTCACATGGTCCTTTCTATCCGGATGGCTGCGTCCATATTATAGATTCATGTTTTGATATATATGACAAAGATATCATATATGTATATGTATATGTGTCCTTGATTTTCAGGTCTCCTGACAATGTTTGTTCTTGTCCTTGCAGAAGCTCGTAAAGCATCTCAGCCATCACTCCATGTTCTACCTTCATGCTTTATGGGTCATCTCTTACACAGTATTTTGTCACACCTCCCACACTTCCATGTGTCACACCCCGAAGTTCCCAAAACTTGACAATTATGCAGTGTACCTATCCTGATATGTAGTCTAGATCCTCCTTGAAGAACTAATGAAAACATGCCATGAGCCTTCCCTAAAGAAATGAGCTCAAAACCCTAATTTCTGGGTCAATGCAATTGCAACACTGCCTACTTATGCTGATGGCGGGTCGCACCATACCATCCTTGTGCTACCATCATGTTTTTTACCTAGATACTCACGTTGATCCCCAAAAGGAAATTTTCCCAAAGAGGACAAGAAGCTTCGTGATCTAGAGGCTCAAAAATGATGAGTTGGAGGTTGTTCATTGTGGATGTGGTCGAATTATCCCAATATTTCCGTTTGATCTTATCCCTATGAGCTTCCTCCTTGAGATGAAGGCATTCCCCTATCTTTGGTGAGATCCTAACTCCCTGTCCCTGCCTATATATTCATCCTCTTCCATTCCCAAATGGTTGGTCTCTGAATATTGGCACCCTTATGCTGGTATAGTGCCTACATGCTATTCATTTTGGCTTGGAGAAGGAGTGTTGGGAGAGCTTGAGATTGGACATGGACATTCAGTCAAGGAGGGCTTAATAACATCAAGGTCTAGGTTGTATGCTTCCTCTTTTGTTTATTAATATATACAACTGTTGGTTCACTTTCCATAAATTCTTGTGTCAATGCTCCATTTATCTTAATTCTCCTTGATCTGTTAAGTGGACTACATTTGAGTATGCTTGTTGCACTTGTATGCTTTGTTGTGTCTTTTGCCTCTTGTGCAGGTATTCAAATGTTGTGAGTAGTAAGGATTAAGCCTAAGGATCAAGTGATCAAAATCTTCAACAAAGGAGTGCATTATAACATCAGAACGACATAGGTCTCCTTCCTCTTCTCTCATTTCGATTGCAATTTAGGAAAGTGTCTTGTAGATTGTCTCATTTGTTGCTACACCCACTCATTATGCTAGAGGGATCTTCTCTTTCCACAGAGAGGATTTACCTAGATAACATGGATGTAGCATGACTAATAACATGATTTTTTCCCTTATAGGGTTGAATGTCATTCTTGGTTATCTTCGTTGATTACAGAGTTGGAGTTGATTCCTATAGAGATCACACAACTAAAAATGACTTCCACAACAATCTAATCAAACAAATGTAAAAAAAAAAAAAAAAAAAAAAAAAAAAAAAAAAAAAAAAAAAAATCACACCGAGAAAAATTGAATAGGTTATCTAATTTTTAATCTATAACATTAAAAATCTAAAGAAAATGTACCCACTTGACTTGTTTTTTATCAGACGTTTCAATTTGTGATTCACCTAGAATTGAGAATTTGATCCCTCAAACTAAACATGCCTTTTCCTAAATGTACAATCATTTCAGTCGAATATTTTATTGATCTAAATTTGTTTTCTCCCGCTGGAACATATGTAAGGTATGGCTCCCACTGGTGCACGTGCAAGGTAGGGAAACCAGAAAATAGGAATATATTTCATGTGAATTCATCCAAAATTGCATAGAAAACATAACTATTTGTATGCATTTAATAAAATTGAATTATATAAAATAAGACAAAAATAAAGAGACTATACATAATTACCAAAGGATGTGGGAGGATTGAATAACACACATCCTTAACTTTGTTCCATGAATGTTTAAACAAAGCTTATGAATTTTGTAGATAGGAATTAAGTTTAGGTTTGATTTTGTCAGCCATAAGTGTCTCCAATTTTGGGTCTCCCTCTTGCAATATCCATTCCTTTCATATGTTGTGCCTCTCGTTGAGATCTAGCGCTTTGCCATTGACGATGAGTACCAGGCTGATCTTATGGTTGGTTCTATCTATGGCTTGAATCTATGAACACAATCTTGGATAAATGTTCATGGTTGGATTGAGCAGAGAAGGCATTGTGTTAAGAACAATAACGATCCCTACACTGTGAAATGCATTTCAAGGATGTTGGGAGCCACCACCGAGACCCGCTACATATGAAACCACAGGGAATAAGATTATTATTGGTATTTGCTTTGCTCTATCAGGTTTGAAAAACAACATTCTCAAAGATTCCACAACATATGACATATTGCAAACATAAAGAACAGAGATGACAACACTGGTATGTGGGAAACGACTCATATTTTACATAGGAGAGGTGGAGCCTCCATACACATGGGAAAATACTTTTATGAAAATAATTGGGCATAAACCAATATTCCTCCAATTCCTCCATTCTTTCTCTTGCTCCAAAAATCTACAAGCCAGACGCTACAACTTAGGAAAAATAGGCATGTGAATTCATTATGATTTGAATATAAAACAGAACAGCTATATACATTTAACAAAATTCATAAAAACAACAAAAGAAGAGAAATGAAAGAGACACTACATAATTTTACCCGAAGTGAGGAGGGTGAGGATTGAATAACACAGCTCCTTAATTTTGTGCCATGAATGTCCAATTAAGGTTTGTGAAGTTTGCAACAATTTCACGAGGAAATAATCCTATGGCGCCATCCCAATATAAGGGTAGTCTCTACTTTCCATCTTCATAGCTTATGAAGCACTTCCCATTTAACAACTTGAAAAGAGCTAATCCCAAATCAAATGGCCAAAATCAAATTACTTCCTTCTAATGTAAATTTGAATATATCTAACCAAAAAAGGAAGAAAAAAAGAGAGATGTAAAGAAATTTACCTAATCTAGCGAGGATGGACGCCTCTACTTGAATTTTAGAAGTTGTATGAATTTTAATGGTTTGTCTCATCATTCGAAGTTGTGGCGCTTGTTTTTGAAGTCTGTCATATCTTTGCTTTGAATGTTTACTTTATGGCGTGTCAAGGTTGGATATTTTTCATAATCTTCATGTCAAATGCATTTAGGATGTTTTTACTAGGGTGTGTGTATTTGGAAAACAGCTAAAAAGGGAAAATTTGTCCATCTAATCTGTCATAAAGGTTAGAGTTTCTATTTAAATTTGAAGAAATACAACACAATGCATGTGATTGTGATGAGCTAAAAAAGGGAGGTGAGGTAAGTGTTATGGTGAGAATTGATGAACAAGGAGAAAAGGTTTTATGATATGGTGAAGTCATTGAGCAAATTTTTCCCTTTCTTGTGGAAAAATTTATTACTAGAGAGATGTAAATAGATTTATTTAATACAAATGTAAAGGAATTGCAAGAAGTGAAAAGGTTCCATTTATTATGGGTGTGGGGGGAGAGCATCATCTTTTGGATTGATGTTTAAAAGGGACTTTGAGATATATATATATATATATATATATAATATATATATATATATATATATATATATATTATATATTATATATAATATATATATATATATATATCACTTTTTACATTGATACCATTTAGCTACTATCTCAAATAAAGGGGATGGGTTATGAACACGAATGGGTGTCCTTTCCCGTTATCTCTATTATTAATAAGGGAGAGATATACAAAAAGTTATATGTTCTTATCTATGCATGAAGGATGTGATAAAGTGGAGATGATTAGATGACCACAAATTGAACAAGGAAGATTAAGGCCAAGCCATCAAACTTCTCTACACTATCCCTCATGTTGAGAACTTGTGGCATTGAACTTACAGTTCCATCCACTCCATGCCTACCTTCTTCTAGCCTTTTCTATAGCTACAAGCAGCTAACTTTGAGCCAAGTCGAAGCATATATATATATGTGTGTGTGTGTGTGTGTGTTGTGTGTGTGTGCTTGTGTGTGTGTGTGTCGATTGAGATTAAAAATTGCACTGCTTAATGTTTTTGTCTACTATATGATATTTTATATTTGAAATACTATATAATTATATTTGTTTGCATTTAATATTTCTATTGATTGTATCTTGCATTCTGTATCTCAAAATTGACTTTTACCTTGTTTTCTTTAGTTGAATAATTAGATGTTTATATTTGTTTGACTTGTATTTGAATGTTTTTATTGTCATTATTTAACTGATCTTATACTAACTTTATAATTGTTGATTGCATCTTGAATAATTATGTTTAAATGATTATATTTGATTTGCTACTACATACAAAATTTGCGTTTTGTATAATGTATTTATACGTTAACATTTATTGATAATTCATATTATACTTTACATTATTTTCATTTGTTAAAATCTTTAATTCAATTTTAATCATTAATAAAATATTCATTTTATTTTAATTCTTATATATATTAACAAAAATGCTTTTCAACTATTTTGCAAAAAAACATGTATATAATTTCTATAATGGACTAAAATTTAATATTCCAATATTCTAACTAGTTTAAAATTCCTAGTATCCAATGCTTAACTTATACTTTGTCAAAACAATTATTTATAATATATTAAAACTTTATTAATAATAATGTATGCATATCAACAAAATTTTATATTGATTTATTGGCACCAAAATTGTCTTGAAGTACATCAAAGGTATTGCCAACTATGGCCACAAATATAAGAAAATAAATGAGTTTAGATTGGTAGGCTATACATATGGAAAGTATGTTGGTCATATCGACATTGTGAAATTGACATCGGGTTTCATATTTCATGTTAGATCTGCAACAATCTCTACATAAAATGAGAAACAGTGTACTATCCCACATTTAAAACATAGGTAGTATAAGGCAACCAATTAAGCATATTATGAAGCAATGTCAGTTTGAAGAGTGGTAAAGTAACTTGTTGATGAAGCAACACAACGAATACAATATGTGCGAGAATCCAAAATTTCATGCCAAGACAAAACATATTGTGGTACACTTACAAGAGGATCTATAAAATGAAGATTCAAAGTAGGGTACGGTTCAAAATAGTGTTTTTAGAACAAGACCAAAACCAGTCAATATAACTAGTTTGGAGGAAAAATAAGTCCAACTTGTCACCCCAAAATAGAAAACGAAACATGTCAGTTCTTGTATGAAACCGGAGGATTCAGTGTTAAACCAACATTTTTCACCCAACACCCAACTACTAGTTTCATACAATGAGACTAACCCACATAACTCAAATTTATATTAAAACTAAAATAAAAAAATACCAAAATAATAATAATAATCTATGGTTGGGGAATAATTATGTGGAAGTTCACCCTTGACAGTCGTTAACTTATTGGCCCTAAAAAATGAAATAGACGGGTTAAACATGTCAAAATCAATAGTGCACCAAACCATGGAATCGTCACTATGTACATCTTTTAGGTTCACATAAGAGCATAACCTCCTCATTTCGTAAAGATGGGCCTAATCACTAAACACCTTCATCTTATTTAAGGAAACCTTAGAAAATATGGATGATAATAATCATTCCTTATCAGTACAACGAATGTAGATATTCTTTGAATATGATCTAAGTATGAATATGGAAGTGTTCAACTATCTTATTAAGGACATCATATTTATCAACATGAAGGAAACCATTCAGGTCCCTAGACTTGGTCTTCTAGACTATGGTCAACATGAAAAATTTCCTCCCTTTTAAAACTTTGAAAAACATTCCATATCTAAGGTAAATATTATAGTCTCCCACTTCCCTAGTTTTCTTACATAAGCACAAGTCACCTAAAGGGGGGATTCCCTATAAAATATTTTGACACTAAATCCTATGGGATCCCAATGACTAGAAGGTTTCATTATTGTCTAGTTGTTTGCACTTATATGAATTTGATGCTTAGTTTTAACAAGGGTTGGGAATCCCTCCACACTCTCATAAGGATGAATAGAGAATTGACATGCATGAGTTTTTGATGGGGGAATCTTCAGTTAACTGGAGTAGCACTAGTTAATACATTAGTGCACCAACTGACTATTAACTCACTATTAGTTCCTCAAATAGTTTGGAACTAATTTAACTGGACTTAACTCGGTAAACTAAGTTAATTAATTACAACTCATACTTAACTCATCCTAGACCCCTATAATATAGGTAGAACATATACATGACTTCAGAAAGACTTCCAACATGAAATTACTAAGCTAATTAAGTTTAATAAACTTAATTAACTATTTACAAGTTGCTATGAGAATAGAATTCAATTTTAATTCACAGTTTAATTCAAGGACAAATTAAACTAGAATTTCTTGTTGCCATTTCTCAACACTCACTCTCAACAAGAAAGGGATTATCAGCTACCCTGATCCTGTCTCTGTGAAACTTGATTTTACATCTTGAAAATGCCTTTGTCAAGATGTCAGCATCTTACTCCTCTGTGGGAATGTAATCTAACAACATGATCTGCCTCAATACACAATCTCTGATATGATGATATCAGATATCATTATGCTTGAACCGGACAAGAAAGAATAGATTTATAGAGAGTTTGATACAACTCTGCTTATCACAGTAAATCACAGTAAGATCCATCTACTAACCAAACAACCCAACCAGGATCTTCCTCATCCAGATAGCCTCACATGTTGCCTAACTTGCAGCCATGTACTCTTCCTCTACTGAACTGAGTGCAATTGATCTTTGTTTCTTGTTGTACCAAGAAACTACCGATGACCCAAAACTGAAGATCCCTCCTGATGCGTTTTTCCTGTCAGATGGATTCCCTGCCCAATTTGCATCGATGAATCCTTGAAGCTTCACTCCCTCTATCCGTTTGTACCGTAACCCAAACTGAGTAATGCCTATGAGGTATCTTAATACATGATTTTTCGCCTTCCAATAAAGCTCAGTAATTCTAACCATCGCTTGACTAAGTTGGTTAACTGCATAGCACATATTCGATCATGTGTTCACCAAGTACATGAGTGAACCCACAAGCTTCATGTAAATAGTAGCTTCCACTACTTCCCCTGAAGTAGCATCCTCCTTCCTCTAATTACCAGCTAGAGGAGTCTCCATGGGTTTGATGCTCTCCATGCGGAATCTCTTGAGTATCTCAATGGCATACTTTCCCTGAGATACAAACAACTCTCCATCTCCCTTCCATACCTCCATGCCAAGAAATTAATGCATGAGCCCCATTTCCTTCATCTCAAACTCTCTTATAAGGTCCTCCTTACAAGATTTGGTAAGATTCTCATCACCTGTTAGTATAAGATCATACACATAAAGTACAATGATCAACAGCTTAGCTTCCACCACAATGTGGCACAGGTTCGCATCCACTTCACTCTTCGTGAAGCCCAACCCAGTGAAGTAGCTATCTATCCTCGTGTACCAAGCACGGGGTGCTTTCTTTAGCCCATATAATGCTCTCTTGAGTTGGCACACATATGAATCATGATCAAAGGTTTCAAAACCTTCAGGTTGCTCTATGTACACCTCTTCCTCAATCATGCCATTGAGGAAGGAAGTCTTCACAACCATCTGATGGATCTTTCAACCCATCTGTGCTGATAATTCCAATATAGATCTGATTGATGAGTACCTTGCAATAGGAGAAAAGGTATCATCATATTCAATCCCCTCTACTTGTGAAAATCCACGGGCCACAAATTTTGCGTTATGCTTCTCCACACTACCATTTTCATCTTTCTTTACCGTGTAAATCCAACAAGAGCTCACAACTGACTTGTCCTTCGATCTTGGGACCACATCCCAAACACGGTTTCGAACTATGGATTCATACTCCTCCACCATCGCATCAACCCAAACTAGTTGTTGCATTTCTTCCTGAAAAGAAGATGGCTCTATCTCAACACATGCACCCATAAGTGCAATGTATCTAGTGTACCTCTTTGGTGACCTCCTCTATTTGTGCTAAGAATTGGGTGCTCCCACATTCTCCCGTGCATAATCCAACATTTTGTCCGCCTCTCTAGTGCGCTTTTTTCCCTCTCTGGAAGACTCTGCCAGAGTGGATGTCTCCAATCCCGGTACCTCCACATGTGGTTGCTCCACATCAATATGAGGCTCCTCAACCCTAGGAGCTAAAATCTCCTCATCTGCATGTAGCTCAAGCTCCCTCTCAAGGGAAACTCGCATTGCCTTCTCCTCATTGAATCTGGTATCCCTGCGAACCAGTGTCATCCGACCGGTCGGCATGTACACCCAATAGTTGTGATGTGTATCAGTGTACCACACAAATATCCTCAACTCTATTGTAGGGTCAAGCTTCTTCTGTGCATCTTTGGTCACATGGAAATATACCCAAGACCCAAAAATCTTGAAGTGACCAACATCTAGCCTCTTACAAGAATAAGCTTCCTCTGGTGTCTTCATCTCAAGTATCCGATGTGGGCTACAATTCTGAACATGAACCATTATGTCGCATGCCTCAACCCACAAATGTAGTGGTAGTCCCTGATCATGTAACATTTCCCTCATTTCCCATACTATGCTTATGTTCTTCCTCTTGACCAGCCCATTTTGTTGAGGGTTATGGGGTGCCATCAACTCTTGTTTAATCCCTTCTGCTGCATAGAAGTTATGAATTTTATACATACCACCGTTATCACTCCATATATATTTAACCTTCTTGCTTGACTCTTTCTCTACCAAGGCTTTGAACTCATAAAACTTTTTGAAAGTTTGATCCTTTTTCTGCATGAAAAATATCCAACATTTACAAGAATACTCATCAACAAATATAACGTAATACCTATGTTTGCCCATGGATGTTGTCGAGAATGGTTCACACACATCTAAATGGAATCTCTCCAGAATAGACTCTACTCGAGTGTATCTATATCCAAAGGAAGACTTGGTGTATTTTCCCAAATCACAACCCTTGCATGTATCAACTTTCTCAATCGTAACTTTGGGAAGATGGATAGATATTTGTTGCAATATCTTCAAAGCCCCATGATGCAAGTGGCCCAATCATCTGTGCCACAACTTGCCAACGTCTCATCTCTGCATCTTTTCTTCTTTTGAACTCAAGGTAGCACACTCCTCTACCTCCAGTTTATATATATTCTTCACATGAATCCCTATCTTCTTTACTTGACCCATGGTTATGTGTCGAAGGAACATCGTTCCTGTCGAGAAGATCACATCATAACCTCTATCCTCAAGTATGGAAATGGATACCAACTTCTTCTTCAACCCGGGTACATACATAACATTCTTCAAGGTGAGTGGAGCCCCATTCTCCCTCTGAAAAGCAATCATGCCCAATATAGAAACATTATACTTCTCGTCGTTACCCATCTCGATATGCATCTGGAGATATTTCTCCTCCAGGTAACTGAATAACTCTTTGTCGCCAGTCATGTGGAATGAATATCCACTGTCTAAGTACCATACACTTCCCAACATAGATGATACCATGCATGCAATGAGGGAAAAGTCCAATTTGAATTGAGAGGCCAAAGCCTCACCTACCGCTCCTCCTCAGGACTTCTCCTTGGACTTCTTGAGTGGACAATTTGTATCAAAATGTCCCATCTTATGAAAATGAAAGAACTTAACTTTCATCATATCTTTCTTCTTACCTCCATGATAAGAATCTGATTTGGAATGGGAAGCTTTCCCTTTCCTCTTCCTCGCCTTAATCACTAAGGAAAAGTTCTCTTCATCATCATTCTTTGATGAAGAGCCATCCCCGGTGTTCCTCGTGATCTCCTCCTGCATCAAATCTGACCACAGTCGTTCCCAATCTGGAAGTTTCACCTGACCATTGATAGAGTCCTGATAACTATGCAAACTATTTGGGAGTCCTATAAGAGAAAGACTCATCATATCCTCCTCTGAAACCGTGATTCCAACACTTCCAAGTTCATCACGACATTGAGTGAACTTAGTCAAGTATTTCGAAATAGTCTCGCCTTTCTCCATTTTGATTTTTCTAAGTTTTTCCTTCAATGAAAATTTCCTTACGTCACTGTTGTTTTGATACAAATCTGTCAATATTTTCCACATAGCATGTGAAGTTTCCTTTCCATGGAGACTCAAGACAATCTGGTCTCGAACTCGCTCAAGGATTATCCACCTTGCCTTCGCCACACACTTCTTCCACTCAGCCAAGTTCTTTACATCCATAGATGATGGCTTGGGGACTTCTTGATCAATGAATTCCTTCAAGCCATTATATTCTAACACAACCTCCATCATGTACCTCCAGGCTATAAAATTTGAGTTGCCTTCCAAGGCATACTTGAGCCACAAACCGTATAATTCCATATGTCGATCCTGAATTATGAAATGAAAATTTGAATTTCGCCTATAACCCTAAACTTAGAAACTTCAAAATCTCCTCTAGTATACCGTTCTTAGCTCCGATACCATGTATATTTTCCTATAGATTCACAAGTTTGTGCAATGTACTAAAGAAAGAGATAAGAATCTACTTATACTCTTTACAGTAGAAGCACATAAAGATCAAGCAAAACAATAATCGATAGAGGAAAATAATCAAATACACATAACACAATAAATATATAGGGAAAGCCACGTCTAAAAACCCCACTATTTGTATTGTATATATCGGAAAATCAAGATGAGATTACAATGCTTGTTCTCTCAAGAAAAATCCCAGCACTCGATAAAATCAATCTCCAACTCACAAGCAAACACTAGGCCAACACTTATCCAATTCACCAACTCTCCAAGTCCCTATTTCCTTCCGCAATTCCTATGGATGATTAACCCATGTTAAAGGGAAATCAGTGCACTCAAAACTGCGCAATCCCTTCAAGGATCAATTCCTGATTGCATGCACTATCAGTGCAACTCAAAAAAATATAAAACAAATAGTACATTGTCCCTGCACTCTAGTCTCAACTAGGTCTTTCTCAGAATCAACATGCATGAGTTTCTGATGAGGGAATCCTTAGTTAACTAGAGTAGCACTAGTTAATGCATTAGTGCACTAACTGACGGTTAACCCACTATTAGTTCCTCAATCAATTTGGAACTAATTTAACTGGACTTTGTTAGATTCGGTCCTTATAGCCCTCTGTCAGAGATCTTTTCGCTTTTTCATATCATTTTTAGGTGTCTGACTCATTCCACTTCGTTGTATTTCGTTAGGGGCATGCCATTTACTTATGAGGGGGTCTAGTTGTCTTGTGTTCCCTCATGCTTGTCCCTGCAGGGTTAGTCAAAAATTTCTCAAAAAATCACCGAAGTACATGATCATTTCATTCATCATCATAAATGATTAGTTTCGTTAAAAAAAGGGTCTTTAGTCCTAGAGTCTAGGGTTTTCAGTCCTGTGCATACACATAATAAAAGCCCGCAGGCCATGAGGTTGGTTTTAAAACATTTTCATTTAATATTTTTCCTCAGAAAGCATTTAAAAACATTTTTAGTCCAAAACTCTGTTTTGGAACTGAAAATTGTGATTGTACATAATTGTATTTATTGTATCTCAAAAGGTTTCAGAGCAAGCCTCTGATCTTTTCCAAAGCCAAAATATCGAATCCCTGCAAAAATCAACAAAACATTATCAATTCAACACGCAGAAAAAGCCAAAGAAAGGCATTGTAATAAAGCTCAAATGTCAAAGTGCCAAACATTATAAAGTGGGTTATTAAACAAATTTAAATCAAAGTGAGATATTTTCCTCACCTATAAAAGGGGCAAACGAGTTCATTTATTCAAGATATCCCAAGGAAAAATCGTGCTTGAGTAATTTGGAAGGCCGAAAACTGCATTTCATACCCCTGGACAGCATTTTGGAGGTGCGCTGCTCATACAAGGTGTGCGCTGCACATACAGAGGTGCGCTGCGCATTGGGCCTCACTGGCTAGTGCAAATTAACAAAGGCGTTGCGCATATAGAGGTGCGTTGCGCGTTGGGTTTGTGCGCTGCACACTGGGTTACAGCACCAAGAAAACTTTGTTCATGTGACCAGATCATACCAAATCCACTCCAAAACTTCCAAGTAGGTATTTCATTGCTGCTCAGTCAATGTTTGAAGTGTGTTTCAAGATGGGAAATTTGATGTATTGGGTCTTGAAAAATGAAACCCTATGTTCATGTCAAAATCATTCCTTAAGGGTTTTTTTAAAGGACATGTGGGTGGTTTAGAGAAGATTTCCCATCCTCCATTGATGAAAAACAGTCCCATACTCATTTGTAAAGTTTTGGTCAACATTGCAAAAGGGTACACATTACACTCTTGTCTATTTATCAAACAGTGACTGTTTTATGCCAATTCATTGAAACAAAGCATTACCATTATGGCTCGGTTTTTATGATGCTTTGATAAACATATTTGGGTTTTGAGTATGCATTGAAATTTTGACTTCACCACACCTATATCACTATACATATCACAGACATCTTGAGACCAAAGCGATGTCAAACACAGATTCAGTGTATGAGCAGCAGTATGACAGTGATTCCACAACAGAGGGTAATGTGCCACGGAGGTCTCGCAGAGGTGGCAAAGGTGGTAAGCCTCTCAGGGAAGAGCCTATTTCTTTGGTTCAATTGCAGGCTTGCCCGCTTGCAATGGATTGTTTTCGTCGTCAGTCATGCTATCGCTATTGTGAATTAATTTCACAATTCCAACATCATCGTGAACTAGCTCATTTGTTTTTTCTACATTTACATGATGGCCATGTAAACCTCGCCGGAGTTGATTTCATTTTGTCACCAGAGACTATCGCAGAGGCCACTGGGATACCAAATATTGGAGAGCAATGGAATAAACATCAGCAGTTAGAGAAATCCTACTATGAGACATACATCAAACCTAGGTATATGAGGCACTTGAGCAGAGTTTTTCCTTTCCAATACCTGAATGATCAATTTGCACCTTTGATGAAATTTATCATTCGATATTTCAGTTGTGAGGGCAAATTCTCGCGTCTTTATGCATACCATGTCCGTTTGTTGATGCATTTTACAAGGGTACGTATGATGAACATTCCATACTTCATGTTTCGCAACATAGAGAGGATGGTGCCTCTTGTACAAAGGAATACCCCAGCACAACAGCATAGTAGTATTTATCATTACGCGTTGATCAAGATCATAGTGGTTCATCAGTTGGCACAGCAGGGCATTACTTGGGAGGATTTTATTTCTCATGACTTCTTCACATCGCCTCAGCCACCTCCAGAGATAGTTCATGATGAGGGAGGACCTTCACAGCAGTTTGACATTCTTGAGACCGAGCATGTCAATGCTCCGGTGTATGTGACATATCAGCGAGGCCACAGGGCCTTATTTGCAGCTACACAACGAGTACTATCTCCACATGGTGTGGAAGGGGTCTCGCCTTCTTCTTCAGCACAGGTACAGGTACAGGGTCAGGACAGGGGCAAGAGGTCAAGGCATAAGAAGGGCCCTTCAGGAGGCCATGATATTGATGCTACATTTATTGATGTGGATAGGAGCTCTCCTAGCTCGAAACTGAAAGAGATCATCCAAGAGCAGAAAGTTGAGATTAATAACTTGAATGAAAAATTGCTGAAAGCAAAATGGGTGATCAATTATTTGGAGCAGCACAATAAATAGTTAGAGGATCAACATACACGTATAGAGCTGCGACAAATCCGTGAAGACCGACAGGCTGCCCGAAGACATATACATGAGATGACACCTATTGAGCAGGAGATAGAAGCTGACCGGGGGACTTGGCTCGAGAGGGTCAACATCAACTTAGAAAAGTTGTTGGCAAAGGCTAATAGAGATAAAGACATGCTCTGTCACATGAAACATCATTATTGGGCTCGCATGCATGTCAACAAAGCAAAAATGAAGATTTTGAAAAGAAGGTTGAGCCAAGCACTAAAACAGCGAAAGAGGTCAGATCCACTTCGAGTTTTGGCCGAAGCTTCACTAGCTGAGCATAACACATGATGGAGGGTCTTCACTCCGAATTTGAGAAAATTCGGAGAAATTTTTGTCATTTTGAAATGTTTGGTCCCAAAAACAGGTTTTTCGGCTATATGAGCAGCGCACCTGCGCGCTCGCTTTTGATTGGGACACTTGTTGGAGGAAAACTTGGTATTTTTGGGGAAGTAGACATCCAGGGCTTTCTAACAAGCTATCGTGAGCTCAATTTGGATGCGGGGAAGTGCCTCAAAATCAGTCTGAAAGGTGCGCTGCGCGTAGAGACCAGGGTGCTGCGCATAGAGGTTTTTGATCAGGTTTTCCTCCTCCAGCTCAAGAATTCGGCCAGTTTTCACCAGTTTCACTTCTTGATGTGATTTTTGACCCAGCTTGATGTAATTTGATGTGTATGAGGTAACTTGGCACCTTTTTACCTTGTTCTAGATGATTCATTCACAAATTAGCAAAAAATTAATGTAATGAATCAGTTTCCTTCATTTTAGAGGCGGGTTGTTTTGGTCACCTAGATTCTTGCTTCGTGTTTAGAATTTGTTCAAACTGCTCCTAGAAGGAGGAGCTCGACCCCTAGAGGTTAGGGTATGAGGTTAGCTTGATCTATATATGTAAATTTTCAGTCAGTAGCAAGGGTTGGACTCTTGGGAAGATTTTGGCACACTATTGTACATATTTTTCATATTTTGGCTAAGGAAAGATCAGAGGTTTTGCAGCACCTATTGGGATTCTTGTGGCTTTCAGTTCTTGATGATGTTATCTCTCATTTTATTGTAATTTCATTCATGTTTAATGTATGCCATTACCTTCTTATAATTCTGAAACTAAATGAATGAGTAAATAAGGTTGAATTCATTGTTCACAGTGCTCTTCCTTTAAATTTGTTTAGTTTTACATTTTTTCGCCAGTTTGGAGAGGATCCATGTTCTCCCTTGCCCTCTTTACCTCCTTGTCGTTCTGATCCATCCATACCTTTGATCAAAGGCATCAAGACTACTGCCTACCTCGCCCCAACTCGAAATTCTGCAAAGATCTGGCCTTATCCCCGAAACCAAAATTAGTTTTCCCATTTCTCCAACAACAAAAAAAAAAACCTAAAATTTTAAATCAAACTTTCCAATCTCTTTACTAGCCTAAAATCAATATCAATTTTGAGTCATCTCAGCCCCTCTGAAAACATTTTGCCAAGATAGACCCTAAGAGAGCCCTCTCCTGTCCTCGTAGGGCTAGCTACGAGGCTAAGCTTGGTTTGATGTGGCCTTGAGTTTTGCCTTCCTCAGCCTGAGGCAGATTTAAGCGCTAACAGACTTAACTCAGTAAACTGAGTTAACTAATTACAACTCATACTTAACTCATCCTGGACCCCTATAACATAGGGAGAACATATACATGACTTCAGAAAGACTTCCAACTCGAAATTCCTAAGCTAATTAAGTTTAATAAACTTAATTAACTATTTACAAGTTGCTATGAGAATAGAATTAGATTTTAATTCATAGTTTAATTCAAGGGAAAATTAAACTAGAATTTCTTGTTTCCATTTCTCAATAGTAGGTACAACTAAATAGGCACATGTCAAATCTATATTTTTCGAGCAAGGGAAGTTCAAGTAGAGTCTAGGAAAGTCAAATATTTAGTACATCTAACATGTAGAGATCAACTTGAGGTTATAAGATATTAATAAAATTCTACAAAAGCATGGAATTTTTTCTTAATGAAAATGGATCATGTTCTTATGGTGTTGAGAACACAGATAACATTGAGGTGCCCTTGAGTTACAAACATCTGGTGAAACGATGGATACCCAAGGACCTTCCTCAAGTAAACATTATATCTTTCCTCAATGAGAGGATATATCGGATTGTTCCATAATCATTAAATGTTTTGGGGTTATTTTCCGTGGATGGAATGAAGATTTATTACAACGGATTAATTGAATTGATGGAGTATGTTAGACCCTATTACAATTACAAAGATTTGATGCAATTGCTCCAATATATGCAAGGTATGTGGAGATACAGAGTGGTTGCAAATTATATACAAATGAGAGACAAAAATAAAAGTAGATTGTTTATGCATATTGAAAAAAGACCAAAAGAATCAAGGAATATTGGATGGTTTATTAACAATACACAACCCAGGACAACAAATAACAACCCAATTTTATATTTGAGGGACATGAAGGAAACTTTGTATTTGTATCTGCAATAAAATCAATAGTTGTAGTAGAAGAGTTGTTGATCAATTATAACTTGAATCAAATAGATACATACATTGCTATTACAGGGGTGGTATGTAGCCTCTCATTAATGTTTCTTATATTTTATGTTTATCATTCAAAAGAATAATAATCATCCACAAAAGCCTCTATTGTTTGGTATAAGAGAAAAAGAAAGGTTTATATGTATAAATAAAACAAGATAAATATTATTTAGTGATTCTACAACCTATAAAAAAATTGTCTTCTAGAGTAAGTTTTGTAGTCAAAAATTATTTTTTGTAATAGGAAATGGAAAATATCACTTTTGTAATAACATCTAAAATCACTAAAAAAACTATGTTCTTTGCAATTAAGGAATCCATTAATGAAAAATAAAGCGCGAATTTGGACACAATCAAAAAAATAACGTATCTATAACTCTCAAATGAGTAATTGACATGTGAAAAATTGAAAAATAATAATGGAAAAACTTCTCATTTCTGAAGGTATAATGGCACCCCAAAAGGGGTTATACCATTGGAATTTATTTCTAATCGTTTTTACCTTTTCTGTTTTGCCAAGAAACACCAACTAGAACAATGGTTTTCTAACATCCCAGGGTCTAATGGAACCCCCAAAGAGTTTTCATCATTAAATGTTTTTTGTAATGGAAAATGATACATATGCTAAAAATATGAATTCTAACCATTGAACAATACAATTAAAAAAATAAGTAGCTTGAATAAAATCTAAAATAGACTAAAATAAGTATCATAAATGTCAAACACTTGTTGTGTTGTTGTTATTGTTAAGAATAAGATAGTGATGTCGTGCTTATGAAAGAATTAGTTCCATGGTCTATCCTTGAATTACCTCTTTATATTATAGCATTGATGATCATTCATGTTCCTCCTCCAATTGGTTCCTTTTTCCTTGGGAGAGATAAAAATGGTTTTCTTCCAAGCATGCCAAGAGAATCCCTCTCCTTTTGGACAATAGTCCTAATATATTTTCACCTATTTGGAGATAAAATAAATGAATTTGACGTTGAAGTTTAGTGACCATTTGGATCTAATTTTTAGTTACTTGCTATCAAAATTTCATGGGCAATGAACATCGTATGATTGAGTTATCAAAAAGTTATCTCTATTGTCATTTTTCATTTTTGAGGGGTAAATAAATGAATCTATGGATAACTTTTTATAAGAATGTGTGTATATGATCCAACTAACCATAGTAAAAAAATGGTCTTCATCTTATTTATTGTGTATTTATTATTCCATAAATAATATTATGATGTGGCAGGTTGATCATGGAAAGTGCTAACGAAGTCAAAACGGGTAAATGATAAACAATTTCGATTTGCATTTAATGTGAAATTGATTATTCCCTTAAATAATTGAAATGATTTTGCTTTTGTTGAAATATGTATTTTGGGGGGCATGAGGTTGATGCTTGGGTTTGATGAGGAGTTGTTCAATTCCCCAAACCCAATAATAACAATCAATAAGCTTGTGATTAAAGTGAATAATGAACTTGTTTACTTGATTTGTAGTAAATATCAAACTCCTGAGATTAAATATAGGGTTAATAGCTTGAGGCAAGATCTTCATAGATATCGGGTAATAAACATATCTTGAAGTGATTTTTTTTATGTCATAAGTTCAATTATGAAAGTTTGTTTTCCAACTTTTACATTAGCTAATTAAAAATGCATTTTCTTTCTAATGTAGGATTTTTTTAAGAGACAGCAGAACATCCAACCACCACAATCCATGATTGATCCAAAATGGATCTTGTATTAAAACCTCTAAGTCTAAGTCTTCATATGTATTAACTATCGGAAAGCATTATTGCAAAGAAAAACACTAAGAATGGTGGAGAACATAGCTAAGTGGAGGTTGAAGTAACATTGCATATGAGCCGTCGGATCAGATGAATCGACGACCTAGATTAAATCGGGATATCACATTGGAAGAGGCCAGGAGAGTATATCGGAGACAGCCCCAAGGGAAATGCGACTACGATCAGTGATACAACGTGAGTCGTTGATCAAGCACGCAGATCAACAATGGACATGAACGGAAACATATCGCATCACAATTCTCTAAGAGGAGGACTTAACACAGGTTGTAGGCTTAAGCGATATGCGATGGCCACATTATCGCATCGCAAAGAACCAAGGGACAAGGACAAAACCCGTAGACTTAATACTGTGTGATGAGCGCTTCATTGACAGTCGTTGGATCCGGAAAGGAATGGATGGTTGCGATTGAAATTGGCGATCGAAACGATCGGGTTGATCAGAGATCGGGGATCGAGAGTGAAATAGAGAAAAGGACCATTGAAGCAGGGATACTGCTGATGTGCTGATAGCCGATGAGGCCGATCGGAGCAATCAGGGATTGGAAATCGAAGAATTACAATGCAAAGGGACTAAGCGATATGCAAAAAGACAGACTCGAGAGGATTATAGGGTGGAATTTATATCTTTTGAAGTCTGGCTTGGTTGGATTTTCCACTGTTTTTAGAGTATTTCCTGTGTATTTCTCTATGTAAACAGAGAAGCGATTCTTTGGGATTTTCACCTGCGCTAGTCCTTTCCGTTTGAAAACAAGTGTCCACCACACCTTAGAGAGTTTTGCAATGATTGTTTAACGCTCAACAGGGATTTGAACGGACAACGGCTAGGAACCAAAAAGCCCGCGAATTGAGATGAACAGACAACACCGATAGGTTTAAAAAGAGCCATCCCATGACCATTGAGGGGGAGAGAGAAATGGTCAAGAAATTCAGTTGAAGACAATCATAGAAAGACAGTCAGTCAGTCAGATTGAGGTAGATTGGATAGAGGAGCAGGACAGAGGGAGAGTCTGTGCATTCTTTTAGACTCGAGGTTTTCGAGCATATCCCTCTTTGATGTCATTGTTGGTTGAGACTCTATTTTTGAGCTCACTCTTGTAATAATCTGTTCTTGAAGACTTAATATAGAGGTTGACACTGATAGCTGGACCAAGAGATGTAGCCAAGAAATCTAGTGAACTCCTTTATTATTTTGGTTGTATTAATGTGTGATTGTTGTGTTTTCTGACTGTTAATTATCTGCAATATTTTCGATCCATTGCACTAAGTAATATAGGAATTTTCCTGCACATGAATCTGTAATACCTTTTCTTCTTGATTTAGTATCCATTTCGGATCAAGCTATCAAAGCATTTGGTTTTGTTAAGGTTAGACAAGCTTGTGCTGGATTTTGAATGCTAACTAGATTAAAGCTCAGACTAGGAGAAGGAGAACTTGTTGAGGCTAATCCAGAGATTGGAAGAGTCTATTCTCAGAGGAGAATGGCATAAGAAGCTCCATTTGGATCAAAATCTTAGTTTATAGAGAGTTTTATGACACTCCAAACCATGGTGGAAGAGATGTATCTGGAGTTTAAGAATGGTCGAGGTGAAAGCACTACAACACCCAAACCAGACAAAGGAGCAGAGGAACCTTTTCTAGTTGCCCCTCCAGAAGGAAAAAGGAAAGGGGAAATGCCTCCTCCACCATCTCCTTCATCATCAACTTCGTCATCCTCGTCATCTTCTTCACATAACACTAGCTCTTCTAAGAAGAAGAAGAAAAATTCCTTAATTAAATTGGATGTGAGTTTGATTTGCCAATTTATGATGGAGAACTCAATGCAAAAAAGCTAGATAATTGGATAATACAAATTGATGTATATTGCAGGGTACAAAATGTTGATTCAGAAAGGAAGAAGATTCAGCTAGCTAGCCTTCGACTTGGAGGAACAACACTAGTATGGTGGGAAGGCAAGACACGAGATGATCTGCAAAAACATGGTAAAATCATTTCTACCTGGAATGAATTTGTTTCTGCTATCAAAAAACAATTCTATCCTTTGGCTTACATGCAGTAGGCAATGATGAGTTAGCAAACTTTTCGCTAGTTGAAGGGTAAAAGTGTACAAAGTTATACTTAGGAATTCAGAAAGAGAGCTTTAACTCTAGGTATATCATTAGACTCACCTGAGACTTTATTGAAGTATATAAGTGATATTCATAGCTATTTAAAGCATACGATTCTCATGTTTAATCCCACTAGCTTAGATGATGTATCAATTCAAGCCACACATCTAGAAGCTAGAGGTAAGAATGTAAACCCAGAGGTTGAGGGATCATCTAAATATTATGTAAGCAAGAGCAAGGAAAATAAGAAACTAAAATGGAAGGAGAAGAAAGAAAACACTGTAAAGAAGGATAAACCTTCATGCACTCATTGCAAGAAAGAAGGACATGACGAGGCACACCGCTGGTCTTTGCATCCTGAATGGAAACGTAAGAAGTTCAGTGGAAAGGACATTAAGAATGATGTTGCTATTCAGGAGGACTTGGGATCAGATTCGAGCGATGAAACAACAGTTACAGCTATAGGTATTAAAGGTAAATATTTTGAAGCATCCACAAGTAATTCTGCACAATCTGTTGATAATGAAAATAATGAGAGGGAAAGAAATGAGCTTTTTGTATTTGAGTAATTTCCAAGCATAATAAGGTTGATACTTTATTTGATAGTGGATCACAAGTAAATTTGATTTCTGAAACAATTGTAAAGAAGTTGGGATTACAAACAAAACCTCATGAGAAGCCATATCCATTAGGTTGGGTGTGTGATAAAACAAAACTACAAGTAACGAGACAATGTAAACTAGGTTTGCTATTGGATCAACATTTGTAGATGAGGTTGAGTTAGATAGAGTTCCATTGGATATATGTGGTATTGTTTTGGGAAGTCCATACATGTATGATAGGAAAGATATTTTCTATAGAGCTGAGAATAAGTATCAACTCACTAAAGATGGAATAGAATATATTTTAAGAGCTCATAAACTCAAAGGTAACTATTCTCTCATAAATTTAGGATAGCTGAAAAGAATTGTGAATTCAAGTAAGTAGTTTTTACTAATGGTTGTAAAGGAAAAGGATCCTGAAAAATCCAATGCATTTGAAAGTTGTGATTCTAAACAGAAAGCTGATTTAGTTAAAGTTGTTTTAGAGTATGATGTTCTATTTCAAGAACCAAAAGGTCTGCCACCCAAGTGAGAAATAGTACATGATATTTATTTGGAGCAAGATGTTCCATTACCTAACATTGGAATGTATAGGTTGTCAGCTTTAGAGAATGCATAGATAAAGAAGCAGGTACAGGAGTTGCTCGATAAAGGGTTTATACGACCAAGAACATCACCATGTGGATCTCCAATCATGCTGGTGAGAAAGAAAGATGGTTCGTGGAGAATGTGCATTGATTATAGAACACTAAATAAAATAATGATCAAGAATCGTTATCCTCTTCCTCGTATTGATGATTTATTAGATCAATTGAAAGAAGAAGTTTACTTTTCTAAGTTAGACTTGCGAAGTGGTTATCATCAGGTCAGAGTTGTAGAACAAGATGCATGGAAGACTGCTTTCAAGGCAAAGCAAGGACTATATGAATGGTTGATTATGCCTTTTGGCTTAACTAATGCTCCTGTTACATTTATGAGAGTTATGAATGATGTACTCAAACCATTTATTGATGACTTTGTAATTGTTTATTTAGATGACATTCTTGTTTTTAGTAAGACATGGGAAGACCATGTAAAGCATGTGAAGCAGACTTTAGATGTTTAAAAAGAGAAAATCTCTATGTAAAATTGTCAAAATGTGAATTTGGCATAACATCTTTAAATTATTTGGGTCATATTTTAGGGGGTGGTGAATTGAAGATAGATCCCTCTAAGGTTGAAGTCATTGTGAACTGGCCTAAACCCAAATATGCTACAAAGGTTAGGAGTTTCCTAGGGGCAACACAATACTAGAGAAAGTTTATTGCTAACTTTTCTTTGATTGTAGCTCCATTACATGCTTTAACAGGATTGAAACAGATGTTTAAGTGGGGAGGAAAACAACAGAAAGCCTTCGATACCTTAAAAGAGAAAACCATTACAGCACTAGTACTAGCACTGCTAGATCTTCAACATCCTTTTGAGATTGAGACAGATGCCAGTGACTATGCCATGGGAGCAATGTTGATGCAACATGGGAAACCCATATGCTATCATTCTGAGACATTTACCTCTGCAGTAGTTAATTATCCTGTTAGCGCTCAAATCTGCCTCAGGCTGAGGAAGGCAAAACTCAAGGCCACATCAAACCAAGCTTAGCCTCGTAGCTAGCCCTATGAGGACAGGAGAGGGCTCTCTCTGGGTCTAAGCTTGGTTTGATGTGGCCTTGAGTTTTGCCTTCCTCAGCCTGAGGCAGATTTGAGCGCTAACATAGTGGCGACCATACTGGGGATTAAACAATTGATGTGTTTGTTACATGAGTCTTAGACGGAGTCTGAAGTTATGCCAGGTAGCCTTCGAAATGCTTTTTCTATGCATAAGCGCAAGTAGATAAATGCTACTTCAGTCTATCTCCCGTGAGCTTGTGAATGTAGTACTTGATTTGAAATTTACCCCAGTATATTTATTCATTCTAGACCTTGGATGATTGAGTCTAGAAATTGATGGGCTGAAAAATTGTTTGTGTCCTTTTGCTTGTTTGAAACAATTCCACACTGGCTTCAAGAAGATACACAAGATTAAATCCTGATCCAGATCCACCTCCTGTATATGACAACCCAAATCTAATTGTGAGAATACACCGACTAGAAAGTCCCATAATTCCTTTGTTTAAATCTCATTCTTGTCCTGCAACTTTTAAGTATCTTGAAGAACTTGACTTTGACGAGAGGTTTGAATTGTCGTTGTTTAAAACCAAATCCGAAAGTGCACTTGATTCTCTTATTCCAAATCCTAACTTCGTCGCAGCCCTTGAAGTTGAGAGAAACAATAAATTCATTGAAAATTTTATCTTGAGGCACCTTCAGCGAGACATTCAAGCCACAAATCTTGTTGATTTCCTAGAAGCTGCATCTACAAATATTGGTTCTTCTATCACCGATTTCACCTCCAAAATTCCCACCGAACCGCCTTTCATTCCCACTATTCCCCTGCAACCTATAATCACTTATCAAGAATCTGCAGCTAATACCTCTTCTTCATCCCACGTGGCTTCTCCTCCACATACACCTCTGCATATTTCCCATACTTCAGCTACACCTACTCCTCCAACAACCCCCAGACCAAATCCTCCAAGAGCAATGTCAGTCCAGTTTGCACCCCTCGCTCTGCCTCAAATTTTGAATGACATGCCCGTAGATTATCAAAGTAAAATCCCTTTGTTCGATGGAACACCTCAGAATATCACAGCTCAACAGCATGTCGATAAGATGGTGGATTTCTTTGATCTTCATGAAATTGATGAAGAAAATGTAACTATGAGGCTATTCGTGCAGACTTTTGGTGGAGAGGTTAGGAAATGGTTTAGAAATTTTCTGGCTAGAAGTATTCCAACATTGGATGATCTTAAAAGACAGTTCTTAGAATGCAGGGAAGTGAAGAAAGACCTGCTGCAAATCAATGCTGAATATACTAAGATTAAAATAAATGCTAGAGAGTCCGTTCAAGACTATTGCATTAGATTCAATGCATTGTATAATGCAATTCTGGATGATTTAAAACCCACTAGAAAGTCAGTGTTGCTTAAGTTCCCAGATGGTTTTGATCCAGACATGGTGTATCAACTAAGGGAGAGAGATCCGGCTACCTTAGAAGAAATGCATAAAATATCAGTCAGTGTTGAGGCAAATTTGAACGATAAAAGAGCTAGGATGAAAGTTGAAAAGAGAGTGACCATAAAGGAAGAGGCTTCTACATCAGATCAGATACTTCGCAAGGTAGAAAGGATGGTCGAAAAGCTCACTCTTGACAAGCCAGAACCGCAGATCCGAAATCCTAATTTCCATGGTCAGCAGCAACCACAATTCAAAATTAAGCAGCGTGAACAAAGAACACAAGAGCCGGTAGTTCAGCAGCAGGTAAAGACTCCTCTTCAGCAAAATTTTGTTAGTCAAGAATCTGATGATGATGGTGATACTGTAGGGGAGGAAAACCATTTCTTTACTCCTGATGATCTGCCTACCGATATCACGGAAGAGGAAGAATTTATAGAAAGCTCCACCACACACCAAGATGAGGATTATATTCTATCAAACGATGCGGCACTTGAAGAAGAATCGGAGGAGTACCAAAGAGGATACATGAATTCTTTGCCCGCCCAACAGAAGCAATACTCATTAAGAAATCGAAATGTGCCTATAAACCCCATTCAGAAGAAAGGAAAAGAGATAATTGATCCCGCAGCTAGTAAATCATTATCAGCAGACAAGGTAAATCAGCCACCAAACACAATAAGGGATAAAACTGAAAAAAGAGAAGTTCCAGTCAAAGAAGTTGAGAGAGTCTCAGCATTTAGTTTAGAAAATGAAATTTCAAAATTAAAAGTATCTATTCCTTTGACTGAGATCATGAAGAACAGCAGCTACCGAGGTCAAGTCTCCAAAATTCTGAATTTTGACCCAATGTTTGACACGGTAAACGTTGAAGATGATTAGCCATAATTGATTTTTGGGCCTGCTTTAGATGGTGAGTCTCCTGACAGTGATGTTCCTCCCTTTTATATTAGTTTGAGGCTACATGAGTATGTATTACACAATGCTATGTTTGACTCTGGTGCTTCGCACAATTTGATGCCAAAAGAAATCATGGAAAAGTTGGGATTAGATATTACAAGAAAATACCATGATTTGTATTCATTTGATTCTAGCCGTGTAAAGTGTATCGGACTGATCAAGGACTTGGTGGTAAGCTTAGATCAAATTCCAGCTAAGAATGTCTTGATGGATGTGGTTGTGGTGGACATTCCTCCACGTTTTGGTATGCTTCTTTCAAGATCTTGGGGGGCAAAGTTGAAAGTTACACTGCAGTTAGATTTTTCTTATGCTACAATTCTCATCTTTGGTCAAATGAGAAAGCTATATCAAGAGCAGAAGATGAAATACATGATAACGAGCAAGGAAAAACCAATCAATCATCCTGTAAACTATTTACATACATCCTTGGAGTCGTTTGTTTTGTTTGCTGATAGTTTTAATGATATAGATAGTCAATATGTTCAAGCAGAAGAGTTATACCAGAAATCTCTGAGAATTTTAGAGAAGTTATGCAGCAAGAAAGAAGTGAAAAGCAAGCTACTATGGAGCAATCAGCTGAAAATAATGGGCAGCAAACAGGAAAAACAGAGTTGACACAATTTCAGCACTTGGAGGAGGATGAAGATGGTCTTTGGACCATGGATTTTGATGGCGCAGTAGGTAGTGACAGTGTTGGCATTGGTGTGTGGATTCGAAGTCCATTTTCCGCTCAAGATAAATTTCCAAGCAAGGTGAGAGTCTTTTCCTACAAACTAGCATTTGACTGTTCTAATAATGAAGCGGAATATGAGGCTCTTATTGCTAGCCTTAAGATTCTTAGTAAGCTGAAAGAAAAACGAATTGTAGTCTATGGTGATTCAAAGCTGGTGTTAAAACAGGTCATAGGTGAATTTCAAGCCAAGCATCATTGCATGAGAGCATATTGAAATGCAGTTTTAGATATTTTGAAACTCTTTTCTGATCATACTTTGACGTGTGTGCCTCGCATACAAAATGGTGTTGCTAATGCACTGGCTAAGGCAGCAAGCAATTTAAAAATTCCAATGAATTCCAGCAACCAATTCGAGATTCATGTGAAACACCGCCCCACCGTCCCAGATAATCAGCGATGTTGGCAAGTTTTTCAAGATGATGAAGAGATGAATGATTTTCTACAGAATAAGGGTAAGTTTAAAGACACCTCCATAGATACAGAACATGATGATGGTAATGTTGATATACAAGTAAATCAAATGGAAGTGTTGCAACTTAAAGATAACATTATTCCTAAGGGATTGATTCCTTTGGAGGAGTTGTTTGACCAAGATGATGTGGCCCGCAAACCGACATTGAGACCAACTGAAAAGGGTGTTGAAGAGGTAAACATTGGGACAGCTGAGAATCCCAAGATGGTAAAGCTATCAAAGTCATTGTCACCAAAGGTAAAGGAAGAGTATATCAGATTGTTGTCTTCATTTTCAAATGCTTTTGCTTGGGATTACTCAAATCTGAAAACATATGATATTAATATCATTCAACATACTATCCCTATAAAACCAAATCAGAAACCTTTCCGTCAAAAGTTGAGGAGAATCAATCCTAAGCTGCTGCCATCGATAGAAAAAGAGGTGAACAGGTTGTATAAGTCAGGAATCATTGTGCCTATCAGATATTCTGATTGGATATTAAATTTGGTACCTGTGAGAAAGAAAACTGGTGAGATCTGTTTATGTATTGATTTCAGAAATTTGAATAAGGTGTCCTTAAAAGACAATTATCCGTTGCCCAAAATGGACCATATATTGCAGCGAGTAGTTGGAGCATCAAGGATCTCACTACTCGACAGCTATTCAGGATACAATCAGATTTTAGTGCATGAAGATGATCATAACAAGACTGCGTTCACCACTCCATGGGGAACGTTTCATTATGTAAAGATGTCATTTGGTTTGAAAAATGCAGGTGCCACTTTTCAGCGTGCAATGGACATGGTTTTCGCCAACGAGAAAGATGTATTTTTGGTTGTTTATCTTGATGACTTAACCGTGTTTTCAAATTCTGATGAGGAGCATTTATATCATTTAAAAATTGTTTTCCAAAAGTGCAGCAAATATGGCATTTCGCTGAATCCAAAAAAGAGCCTTTTCACTATGGATGAAGGCAAGCTCCTTGGCCACATCATATCAAAAGACGGCATTCGTGTGGACCAGATACATGTTGAGGCCATCCAGCAGATTGAACAACCCCGGAACAAGAAAAAAATACAGTCATTTAACGGAAAACTGAATTTTTTGCGTCATTTCATTCCAAATATTGCTGAGCATCTTAGAGAAATCACGAACATGCTGAAAAAGGACAGTCATTTAAAGTGGACAAAAGAGGCGGTGAAATCATTCAATTTGGTCAAGTTAGCTCTTTCTTCAGCCCCTACTTTAATTAGCCCGGACTACACACAGGACTTCATTCTGTTTTCATTTGCTTCTGAGCATACTTTGGCAGCTATACTAATGCAAAAACGGGATGGAGTTGAGAAGCCCATTGCCTTCTTCAGTCGTATTATAAGGGACAAAGCATTGAAATACAACATTATTGAAAAACAAGCACTTGCGCTTATAAAGGCCTTGAAAGATTTCCGTGTGTATATATTGCATTCCCACATTATAGCATATGTTCCTAACACAGCAGTAAAAGATGTTTTGGTACAGGTAGATCCAGAAGGAAGGCGGGGTAAGTGGATTTCTGCATTGTTAGAGTATGATGTGGAGATTAAACCAACCAAGTTGATCAAAGGACAAGGACTCGCCAAACTAATGGCTGAAACAAATCTGCATGTTCTAGATATAAATTTGATTGCTGCTATGTCCGATGAAGATGAAAAGAGTCTGATAAATCAGGTATATGAGATTTTTGTTTCTTCCCCTTGGTATGCTGACATTATATACGTACTTCAGAATTTGTCTTCACCTCCCGGGATGCCTAGAAATAAGAGTAGAACATTGAAATTGAAAGCTGCAAAATTTTGCATACTGAAATCTGCATTGTATTGGAAAGACCCTGGTGGAATGCTGTTGAATTGTTTGGTAGAGGAAGAAGCTAAATGAGTTGTAGAATATTTTCATAGAGGTGACTGTGGGGGCCATCTGTTTTGGAAAACTACAGCGAATAAGATTCTAAGGGCAGGTTTTTATTGGCCTTCATTATTTTCAGATGTATAGAAGGTTGTTAAGAATTTTCATGAATACCAAATTTTTGAAGGGAAGCAGAAACTACAGCCTTTACCTCTCAAACCAATTGAAGTTAGTGCACCATTCCAGCAGTGGGGCTTGGATTTCATCGGGGAAATCCATCCAGCATCATCAGGACAGCATAGATGGATATTGACAGCTATGGACTACTTCACAAAATGGATCAAAGCAATTCCCACCCGACAGGCCACGGATGCGGTGATTATCTCTTTTCTTGAAAACAATATTTTTTTACGTTTTGGGTGTCCTAGTAAGCTAATCACAGATAATGCAGTGGCATTCAAGTCGAAAAGAATGGTTGAATTTTGTTATAAGTACAATATCAGCTTGGGACATTCGACTGCCTACCATCCGCAAGGAAATGGGTTGGCGGAATCTTCAAATAAGTCTTTGGTAAATATCATCAAGAAATTGCTGGAAATCAATAAAAAGGGTTGGCACAAGAAATTAGTAAATGCATTGTAGGTTGATAGGGTAAGTCAGAAAAAGTCTATCGGTATGTCTCCTTTCGAGTTGGTGTACGGGACCGACACGGTTTTTCCTACTTCGCTTGTTATTCCGGTAGTCAAATTGCTTCAAGAAGCTAGCAATGAGGAAGATCCCAAGCAGAGGAGGATTAATCACATGATTCATTTACAGTAGACACGGGAGGAAGTATTTCAAAATACTTTCAAGTTGCAGGAGCGCATAAAGAAAATTTATGATAGGAAGGAAAAAATAGATAAGTTTCAGCTGGATGAGGTGGTTTTGAAGTGGGATGCCCAGAATGAAGATAAAGGAAAGCACGGCAAATTTGAAAATTTATGGAAGGGTCCTTACAAGATTGCAGCATATCGTGGTCAAAACGCTTTTCTTCTTAAGGAAATGAATGGAGATGAGTGTCCTGGGGGGCCGATCAATGGTCGGCTGCTAAAGCGATACTACTTCTGAAGTATTTTCTGCTCATTTCCTCATCATTGCATATATTGTTTTACTTCTGTTCTATTTCATGTGTGTACTGATCTCTCATCTTCAGTCTGGGGCCCGCAGTGAAGGCTAGTTGGTTTGCAATTTGTTGGGTCAGTTTTATCATTCCTTTTAGTTTTAAAATTGAGTTAGTTTAGTCAGAATTGTATTCAGTTTTCAGTCAAAATCTGCAGTCAAGAAATGTGTCAAAGTTTTGTGTTAATTGTTGAAATAATGACTCCATTGCCCAATGGATAAGGCACTGGTCTGCTCTCCCAGAGATCTGTCGTTCTTGGCGTCTCCAAGGAGCCACCATCCCCATTGGAGCCAATGTTAGAGTCGGTCCTTACAGCCCTCTATCAGAGATCTTTTCGCTTTTGCATATCATTTTTAGGTGTCTCACTCGTTCCACTTCGTTGTATTTCGTTAGGGGCATGCCATTGACTGATGAGGGGGTCTAGTTGTCTTGTGTTCCCTCATGCTTGTCCCTGTAGGGTTAGTCAAAAATTTCTCAAAAAATCACCGAAGTACATGATTGTTGCATTCATCATCATAAATGATTAGTTTCGTTAAAAAAAAGGGTCTTTAGTCCTAGAGTCTAGGGTTTTCAGTCCCGTGCATACACATAATAAAAGCCCGCGGGCCATGAGGTTGGTTTTAAAAGATTTTCATTTAATATTTTTCCTCAGAAAGCATTTAAAAACATTTTTAGTCCAAAACTCTGTTTTGGAACTGAAAATTGTGATTGTACATAATTGTATTTATTGTATCTCAAAAGGTTTCAGAGCAAGCCTCTGATCTTTTCCAAAGCCAAAATATCAGATCCCTGCAAAAATCAACAAAACATTATCAGTTCAAGACTCAGAAAAAGCCAAAGAAAAGCATTGTATTAAAGCTCAAATGTCAAAGTGCCAAACATTATAAAGTGGGTTATTAAACAAATTTAAATCAAAGTGAGATATTTTCCTCACCTATAAAAGGGGCAAACGAGTTCATTTATTCAAAATATCCCAAGGCAAAATCGTGCTTGAGTAATTTGGAAGGCCGAAAACTGCATTTCATACCCCTGGACAGCATTTTGGAGGTGCGCTGCTCATACAAGGTGTGCGCTGCACATATAGAGGTGCGCTGCGCATTGGGCCTCACTGGCTAGTGTAAATTAACAAAGGCGCTGCGCATATAGAGGTGCGTTGTGCGTTGGGTTTGTGCACTGCGCACTGGGTTACAACACCAAGAAAACTGTGTTCATGCGACCAAATCATACCAAATCCACTCCAAAACTTGCAAGTAGGTATTTCATTACTGCTCAGTCAATGTTTGAAGTGTGTTTCAAGATGGGAAATTTGATGTATTGGGTCTTGAAAAATGAAACCCTATGTTCATGTCAAAATCATTCCTTAAGGGTTTTTTAAAGTACATGTGGGTGGTTTAGTGAAGATTTCCCATCCTCCATTGATGAAAAACAGTCCCATACTCATTTGTAAATTTTTGGTCAACATTGCAAAAGGGTACACATTACACTCTTGTCTATTTGTCAAATAGTGATTGTTTTATGCCAATTCATTGAAACATAGCATTACCATTATGGCTCGGTTTTTATGATGCTTTGATAAACATATTTGGGTTTTGAGTATGCAT
>APFE031362631.1:431932-468115 GCA_000404065.3 Pinus taeda
AAGGTTGAGCCAAGCACTAAAACAGCGAAAGAGGTCAGATCCACTTCGAGTTTTGGCCGAAGCTTCACTAGCTGAGCATAACACATGATGGAGGGTCTTCACTCCGAATTTGAGAAAATTCGGAGAAATTTTTGTCATTTTGAAATGTTTGGTCCCAAAAACAGGTTTTTCGGCTTTATGAGCAGCGCACCTGTGCGCTCGCTTTTGATTGGGACACTTGTTGGAGGAAAACTTGGTATTTTTGGGGAAGTAGACATCCAGGGCTTTCTAACAAGCTATCGTGAGCTCAATTTGGATGCGGGGAAGTGCCTCAAAATCAGTCTGAAAGGTGCGCTGCGCGTAGAGACCAGGGTGCTGCGCATAGAGGTTTTTGATCAGGTTTTCCTCCTCCAGCTCAAGAATTCGGCCAGTTTTCACCAGTTTCACTTCTTGATGTGATTTTTGACCCAGCTTGATGTAATTTGATGTGTATGAGGTAACTTGGCACCTTTTTACCTTGTTCTAGATGATTCATTCACAAATTAGCAAAAAATTAATGTAATGAATCAGTTTCCTTCATTTTAGAGGCGGGTTGTTTTGGTCACCTAGATTCTTGCTTCGTGTTTAGAATTTGTTCAAACTGCTCCTAGAAGGAGGAGCTCGACCCCTAGAGGTTAGGGTATGAGGTTAGCTTGATCTATATATGTAAATTTTCAGTCAGTAGCAAGGGTTGGACCCTTGGGAAGATTTTGGCACACTATTGTACATATTTTTCATATTTTGGCTAAGGAAAGATCAGAGGTTTTGCAGCACCTATTGGGATTCTTGTGGCTTTTAGTTCTTGATGATGTTATCTCTCAATTTATTGTAATTTCATTCATGTTTAATGTATGCCATTACCTTCTTATACTTCTGAAACTAAATGAATGAGTAAATAAGGTTGAATTCATTGTTCACAGTGCTCTTCCTTTAAATTTGTTTAGTTTTACATTTTTTCGCCAGTTTGGAGAGGATCCATGTTCTCCCTTGCCCTCTTCAATATTTTCACTCACAAACTAAATTGCAGCAATCAAGACATTATAGATTGATGGGTTTTCTATAGCAATTTCATCTTATCATCAGATATAAGAAGGGCATACACAATAATATTGCAGACATGTTATCAAGGCCAATCATAAATGCATCTACTATACTTAAGCATAACTCAGTAATGCATGAAAGTTACATTGAACAATATGCTCAAGATGTAGATTTTAAATATGTATATACAACTTTAACTCATGGAAAGCAAGTAGAAGAATTGGATTATTATGTAAAGGACCAACTCTTATATCATTTGGGAAAGTTATGCATTGCACGAACTGAAAGAGTTAACATAATCCGAGAAGCACATACTTCTCTCATATCAGGTCATTTTGGTGTAAGTAAAACAGTTGCACAATTGCAAAGGTTCTATTATTGGCCAAGATTGCATGAGACAATTTCTATATATATCAAAGGGTGTACTATGTGTGTTATAAGAAAGCCTAATAATCAGAAATTAGGCTTGTACACTCCACTTCCAATTCCTTCTCATCCTTGGGAAAGTGTTTCCATGGATTTTGTTGCGGGATTGCCAAAATCTAGGAAAGGTCATGATTATTTGTATGTTGTTGTGGATAGGTTCAGTAAAATGTGTATTTTGATACCATGTAACAAGCAAGTTATAGCTGAACAAATAGCAAAGTTATTCTTTCAGAATGTATGGGTTCATTTTGGGTTACCCACTTCTATTGTATCTGATCGAGATTCTTGATTTGTTGGGAAGTTTTGGTCAAATCTATGGGAGTTGATGGACACCAGGTTGAAGAAGAGCACAGCATTTCATCCACAAACATATGGTCAGACAAAAGTGGTTAACAGGACAGTGATCTAGTTTCTCAGAGGCTATTGCAGCAAGCATCCCAAGCTTTGGAATGAGCATTTGTGTTATGTGCAGCATGCTTACAACCGTGCCAAGCACTCTTCTACTCAGAGATATCCTTTTGAGAATTGTTTTGGGTTTATACCAAAGTCTCCCTTGGATTTTGTCTTTGGTAAAGACATAGTAGTTGATGGACAAAATGATGTGGACAAAGCAACCAATTTCATTGAAAAAATCCAAGAAATTCACCAGGCAGTACAAGAACAGCTGGAAAGAATTCAAGCCAAGTACAAGGAAAGACATGACAAGCATTGAGTTGAGCATAGTTTTCAAGTTGGTGATCAAGTCTAGTTGTACATTAGCAAAGATAGAATGCAGGGTGAAGGTAAGAAGCTAAAACCAATAAGGTATGGACCTTTCAAGTATTCAGTCATTAATGCAGAAAACTTGAGATTGTATGAACCTTCATTGATTGAAGATCCTAAAGAGCAAAGTTAGTTGCCTTCTATTGGGGATTTGTTGCCTAATTATCTCAATGAATTACAGGAGGACACAGTTCTAGACAGGAAGTTAAGAACTACGCGTCAAGGGGGTGTTGAGTACCTTAGAGTAGGACTTACAGGTTCAAATCCAAGCAAGGCACGATGTATAGAGATTGGATAGGTGAGGGAGCAGTATCCTCACTTGCTTGAATGCTAAAACCAACTTTTGGTGGTCCAAAATATTTTCAGTGGGAAGGCGTGATCCAAAATGGATCTTGTATTGAAACCTCTAAGTCTAAGTCTTCATATGTATTAACTATCAGAAAAAATTATCACAGAGAAAAACACTAAGAATGGTGGAGAACAAAGCGAAGCAAAGGTTGAAGTAACAATGCACAGGAGCTGTCGGATCGGACAGATTGGCGGCCCAGATTAAATCGGGATATCGCATCAGGAGAGCCCAGTGGAGTATATCGGAGGCAACCCTAAGGTAAATGCGACTGCAAAAGCGATACAACGTGAGTCGTTGATCAAGCACGTAGATCAACGGTGGACATGAACGGAAACATATCGCATCACAATTCTCTAAGAGGAGGACTTAACATAGGTTGCAGGCTTAAGCGATATGCGATGGTCGCATTATCGCATCGCAAAGAACCAAGGGACAAGGATGGAACCCGTAGACTTAAGATTGTGTGATGAGTGCTTCATTGACAGTTGTTGGATCCGGAAAGGAATGGATGGTTGCGATTGAAATCGATGATCAGAATGATCGGGGTGATTGGTGATCGAGGATCGGGAGCGCAACAGAGTAAAGGACCGTTGAAGTAGCAATATCGTCGATGCGCCGATAGCCAATGAGGCCGATCAGAGAAATCAGGGATCAGAGATCAGAGAATCACAATGCAAAGGGAATAAGTGATATGTGACTTGTGACAATGATAAAAGATGAACCCGAGAGAATTATATGGCGAACTTTATATCTTTTGAACTCTGGCTTGGTCAAATTTTCCATTGTTTTTAGAGTATTTCCTATGTATTTCTCTATGTAAACAAAGAAGCGATTCTTTGGGATTTTCACCCGTGTTGGTCCTTTCCGTTTGAAAATGGGTGGCCACCATACCTTAGAGTGTTTTGCAATGATTTTTTAATGCCCAACATGGATTTGAACGGACAACGTCCGGGAGCTAGAAAGCCCGAGAATGGGGTTGAACAAACAACGCTGATAGGTTTAAAAAGAGCCATCCCATGACCGTTGAGGGGGAGAGGGAGATGGTCAGGAAACTCAGTTGAAGACAGTCACAGAAAGATAGTCAGTCAGTCAGATTGAGGCAAATTAGATAGAGGAACAAGACAAAGGGAGAGTCTATGGACTCTTTTAGACTCGAGGTTTTTGAGCAGATCCTTCTTTGATGTCACTGTTGGTTCTATTTTTTAGCTCACTCTTGTAATAATCTATTCTTGAAGACTTAATATAGAGATCGACACTGATAGCTAGACCAAGAGACATAGCCAGGAAGTTTGGTGAACTCCTTTAGTATTTTGGGTGTATTAATGTGTGATTGTTGTGTTTTTTGGCTGTTAATTGTCTATATTATTTGCAATCTTTTCGATACGTTGCACTAAGTAATATAGGCATTTTCCTACACATGAGTGTGTAATACCTTTTCTTCTTGATTTAGTATCCATTTCGGATCAATGATATACCTACGAGGTTACGCTTCTCCACCTTTGAGTGGTCATAGTCCCAATAGTCAGACTAGGTCCACACCTTTAGTTGGGACCCATGAGTACATGCCCACCAAGGCAAACACATAGCCAGAGTCTAGAGGTGGTGACAGAGGTAACCCTATTGATGGGTCCATTTCCTCGATCATCATGTGTTATCAACATGAAGAAAATTCCATGCATATTTTTGGTGAATGATCAAGGAATTTCAATAGAAACACCAAAAATCCCAGGTATTTTTTAATGTTGTAATTGTGTCATGCTATCTATCTTAAACATAAATCATCTAGATTATTATTTTCAAACTAATGATCATATATTTTTGCATGTAGGAACAACTTGTTTTATAAACACATGAATGACAAATTTTTGGTGAATTTTGGGCCCACCACATGAACAAGGTAGAATTCTCAAAATTCCAACCTCAAAAAAGAACTTATGGACTACCTTGAAGGTCTATTTGGGGTAAATACTTTCAATAGCAGTAAGGTCACCTCCACAGCTGGCACATATTTGAAATATGCATGGGACATGTATAAGGTTCACTTGCAAAATAACTTTAGGTATGATAATCCACCATGATTCTTGAGAGGGAATGGAAATCCCTCATTGATGACGCAAAGGAGCAGAAAATGAGTAAATAAGTAAAAACACCACCTAGTGCAACAAGGTAAATTACATTTTGAATTCAATACTTTTGGATTTCTTTAGTTTAAATAAAAATTGTGTTATATAACATAATTGAAATTTTTTATAAGATCCCCAACACTTTGAAAGCCAACAAGGCAAGGCTTAGGAAACATGGGAAGTACAAACTAGGTTAGGGTGTCTATTTGAAGTTACAAGCATGAGTTGTAAGTGTTAGCACTCCTCCAGATCTCCAAGGCTGAGGGAGAGTCCAGCTGAGGTAACCACAAACCAATCTTTTGACTTGGTAGCTAGCCCTACCAATTCATAGAGGGCTCTCTCCAAAGGATCATAGCCAAGATGGTTGGATAGATTAGGGTTTTAGGCTAGATATGATGTGCAAAGGTTGTTTAAATTTGATTTTTTGGGGTTGTTGGAAGAGGATTAGGTCAAAGAGACTAGGTCAGGGAAAATAAGGGTATGATTGCAGACATATGATGGAGCAAGGTAGGTAGGCACTCAAACACTTTAAGGTTCTGAAGTGAGATGGATAAGACCGGTGAGGTGCTAGAAAGAGCAAGACAAGCATGTATTCTTTCTAAACTGAAGAAATTGGACAAATTATGAATATTTCCCCAAAACAAAGCATATAAGATGTATTCTACTCATCAACTTGAAAATCAACATATCGTAGAATTGAAATAAAATATGGGAGTACAAAACATTCAAACATATGCAACATAAGAAGAAACTAAATCAAAGTTCCATACCACGTGTTTTCCATCAAAATAGCTACAACTCGTTCATTAAATTCTACCAAATATTGATTACACTAGTGTCTTTGATCAAAAGCCAAACATCCAATTGATTCCAACCCTTCTCTATGGAGAAGAAAGGGACTAAATAGACATGAAAGCCACTTCCCCTCATCCTTAGGGTTCGAATCCATGAGGTGAGGAAGATATTACACAAAAATCTAAATTGATAGCTAACTTGTAGGATGGTCCAAGTGCCTCATTCCTATCTTGAGTTAACTAATTCATTACACCTCATTTGCTTGATTTACCTAATGCATTTACCCTAGGTAATAGTAAAAACATGAGAATTACATCCAATTTGATAATTTGCATAGGTAAAATCATCATTTGCCAAGGTGAAATCAAAACAGGAGAGAAACTCAGAAAATTGGAGAAGACTGTCAAACGCACCCTCTCTTTGTCAAACATGCCCTCTCTCTGTCAAACACACCCTCTAAGTTCAGGGCTGCTTTTGGGTGCCTTCCCGATGTCTAAATTTTCTCCAAGATAGCTTGCTAGAGAGCCCTTCAAGTCTACTTTCTATACATGTCTTCAGTTTTCAATTTGGAGCTCATTTTCCTTGTCAAAACTCAATCTCCCAAGACTGGTAAACTCGCAGCACCCAAGCTAGAAATGAGGCAGAAAGGTAGTTTTTTGGTAGTTTTTGACCTTTCTGACTAACCTATTTGTCTCCAAATGCCTAGAAAATGCACAGGGTGCATGACCTCATCACTCTGAAGCCAATTATGTTGACCTTTTACTCATTATATGCATCAAAAAAGAGTGTAACACCCTAGGTGTTGCACGTTTGACCCTTTTCACTGTGCTAAAAATGCCTCAAAAAACACAGTAATTCACAACTTGAAAAAATTTGCTCACAACTTGTCAAAATTGGTGGGATGATGGTTGATCATGTGTTTGAGGCATGGAGTGATGTCTCGGCAAGAATGTATATCATCCTTTTCTCCTCTTTCTTGGTCAAGGATTCAATCTTTTCATGGGCCCTTTTGAGCTTGGCCCTTGCAATTTTGTTTCTCATGGCATAATACTTTTCCATCATTCTCTGAATATCATTGTCCTTTTTGGCCTTGAATAGGAGTTTCTCAAGGTGACCGTTTACCCTCTCAAGCCAATGTTCCTGGTTCTCGTTTACCATTTTCACAAATTTCTCATTTAGGGTGAGCACTTTAGCTAGTTTTGTCTCCCTTTGCTTTTCTAGCTCAAAATCTCTCTTTAGGCCTCTAGTTCTTGGCCTTTTTCTTGGCACCTGTTCTGCCAGCTAGTCACTGTATTCTCCCTATGCCTCATCAAGTAAGGCTTTAGCCTTTTCAGCCTCTCTCTTTGCTTTGACGAGCTGAATCTCCATGAGCTCATGTTTGACCTCAAACTGCCAGTTCTCTTGTTCATAGTACGAAATAATGTATTTGGCTCTTTGCAAGTTAAACTGGAGCTCTCCTATGAGTGCATTCTTCTCCTTGATGATAATGGTTGTGTTCTCATTGTCATCATTTTTTCTTAGGTCAACTAAGTGAAAATCCTGTTATGTCTCATGGAGGTCCTCCTCCTGCTGCTGGATCTATGCCTCTGTCACCTTTTCCTTACCCTTATGTACCTGCTTTGTTGATGAAGAAGGAAAGGCCCCTCCCAAAATATGTGGGGAAAACACTTGCATATGCCCTCTCTATTAGGTATGTGTCAAGGTACCTAAACTAGACCTTTTAGGCTTGTTTCTCTCACCATGCTCAATGTGTTCTTACTCACTGCCTTCATCTCTGCCGAGTGAGTGAATAGGCTCATGAAATGCTGATGATGGAGGTGATGGTGTGGCTAACTCATTAGATGAAAATGAATGATGTATGGGTTGAGATGGAGGAATGGAGGTGGGTGATGAGATGATGAAGGTGCTTCTTGGCCATGCTGAATAGGTGGGACAGTGAAAATCTCATTGGATATAAATGTGTCTCATGCAATGTTAAGTTGATCAAGGTAATGGAGGACTATCATCTTGATGAGGGAGTGGTGAAAGATACTCTGCATTTGATGTTCACAATATTTCCTGTGGGAAATGAATGACATCTTGTCAATGCTTCAGTAAAGATAGTAGGGCATATTGATCATTTTGACTCTTGTGAAATGCATGAGTAGCTGGATATGATAGGAACAAATCCTAGAAAACCTACCCTCACAAGTGAAGTACTTCATGATGATTTTCATCATGGGAACATATTTGTCTAGGAGGTAAGAGAAAGGAAAAATCCTCTTTCTCTCATTCTTGTACCTTGGTTTAAGATATGGCTCATAATAGAAATGATCCAATTCTCCTTGTTTAAACCATTTTTCCCCAACATTTGGGATCCCAGAGATAGCTAATATGATAGTAGAAGATACAGTGAAGGTGACACCAGGAAGGGTTACCTGGTTGTCATGGAGGTTGATCATGAATAATCTGGTCAACACAGGATGATTTTGGATCCTTTGTACTTTCTCACAAAACTCAAAACAGCCCACATGCTTAAAGCCTGTCACAGTGATGGGAGATGCCATGAGTTCTCTAGTAGTGGTTGGCTCATGTCTAATGATTCTTCCTCCTCTCTTAGATAACCTCCTCTCATGTCTTTCTTCCTCACTATGACTTTTGTTCCCTTCTTCTGCCATGAGTTATTGGAGTCAAACCCTAGGGAGATGATGAAATGGAATGTAGGTGTAAAGAGTATGGAATGGTGTGAGGAGATGAAAATGGGGATTGAGGAGATGAAAATGGGGATGTGTGATATGAGGGAGGTAACAAGGGGTAGTTTTGAAATGTAGGAATGGTAGTGGGATGTTAGAAAATGGAATTTAGAAATGGGAGTATGTTACTAAGGTTTTGAATTTAGTAGGACACCAAAACACAATGAACCACCATATAATTCAAATGTGGAAGAGAGGAGTGATATGATTTCAACCTACTTGTTTGCTGGAGCATGATGGTGGCACATTTTGAAGCTTTGAGATGATGTAGTGCTCTTTGGGCAATCTTAGGACGTTTTCGGGCAAATACACAACAATTTGGTCAAACACTCCCTCTCTTAATAGGCACCCAACGCCCTTAGAAAAAATTCAACATTTTGAGGCAAATGCACAACACCAGTTCAAAACGTGCCCTCCAATTTCAAAACGCGCCCTATGGCCCAGTTTTTCCCAATTTATTGAAAATTCCCTTTTGCTAAGGATGCTTTAAGAGTGTAGGAGTGCAAATGAATGTTGAATTGATGTCCTTGAGGGATTTTATATTTGAATGGGGTTTAATTTATGCTTTGAAAACCCATTTTCTAATTTTTCATGTCACTTTTCAAATTTTCACACTAATGCTCTTTGACTTCTGACTTTTTCCTTTGATAGGTGGATGATGTTGATCTTTTGGCAATGGAATTGAGTAAACAGCTTAGGAACAGTACTTATTACATATAGTGAACATAAAATTACATGATGAAATAAGAATTTATCTTTACAAATCATCTTCACATGGTGAAGAGATGTTATTTGATCACCCTTTACTTGTCGGTCTTATGCAATGGAATGGAGTTTTATTGGAACCTTGGAAACCCTAATGACCTAATGAAACCTTGAAAAATCCTAAAAGAGCTAATGAGACCTTGAAGGACTGAATTTCAAGATGACATGACTGATGTGATGGTGTGATGTCATTAACTTTATGGACAATGGATACTCAACAAGTTTGAAATGAGCCAGCAAGGGGTAAATTTCTAAAAGGAGTAAAGGAAACCCTAATTCAACCTTCAGTGACCAAATTTTTGCATGACGACCTAGTGGAATGACAAAAATTTTAGAATGGGACCCTAATATGATATGAAAAGAGGATTTTTTATCATGATGGCAGTATGCAAATAATGACACTAACATCGACCTGATTGGGGATGGAAGCTCCTTGGAGGTGTCAAGAACACCGTAGACCAAGTGCCTAACCATGTGGGCAAATACGGTCAAAAACCTAATTGGAATGCATGACTAAATGCTTACAACTCAAATGATACAAACTGACTTGAAACTGACTTGAAATTGACTGAAAAATGACTCAAGACTTACTTAACTGAAACAAGTACTTACAAAGATTATTAATGGCAACAGACCATCGAGATTTGAGGGCTTCAAATCCTGATGACAACCACCTGCCTATTGAAGAAATATGTACATCATGTGAAGTGAGCCTTCCAATGTAACCAATCCAGCAGATGGCTACTTACTGAAATTCTGCTCTCACTTTCCCCAAGCAGACAAAATGACGTACATGTAGGAAACTCACAATAACAACTGAAACTAAGGCTTATGCTAACAAACCAGATAACATTCATCCTCTCCAATGCTTCAAAAATATTGTTGAATGGATCTTGAAAATACAAAAGTATTACCTTGTCTTGAGATTCAGCAGCAAAAATACAAGTACTCCCTTCATTCTTATCTGAAAAACAGTTGGTTGTTGATTGATAGGAAAGCATAGGGAAGTATAACCTTCTGTTATCTGAGTGTCGACTATAAATTCCTTAAGCATTGGAAATTATGACTCGATTTCTGGCATATTGTCTCTCTCATGCTCATACTCCTCAAATTCATAGTCTAAGTCATTCTTAAATAGAAAACATTCTTCAAGATTATCAAACATGACAGCCCTATCATCTTCATGAAAGAAAGCAATATCTATTAGCTGATCTATAAATCTAATTTCAAGGTTGTCCTCATTTTCAAAAGTGGAAGAAGTTTCACTAACACCTTCTTGACTATGTGAACACGGCAAACGTGCATTAGCTTGGGCTATAACATGACTTTTCAGGAGTTGATCTATCTCATCTTCAGACAGAGGAGATAGTAAAAAAAAAAAAAATTTGCTAAGACAATAATTGTCTTCTTTCCCTCCTGAAGTTTGACAAGGATTTCAAATATCTTCATTAATTTCAAGCAAAGGAGTATATAAATTTTCATCAGATTATTGATTCATTTCATGTGATTCCTTTTGACTATCAAGATACACACTTCCTTCATCTTCAAGCAACGAGGAAGCTACTGTATGCTGACTATGATCTTGTGTATCAAAGTGACTAGCTTCTTCAAACTATTGTTGAACAGAAAAATTAGAGAAGGCTTCAATGATTTCTTCATCATCCATAACTCCATATCATCAATACTCTCAAGATAGGCAATGAAGCCTTCACTATGATCACAACAACTTTGTAAAGAAAGATAAGACTTCACATAATGGTTGGAGAACACATTATGGTAATCTTTTAGAGAACATAAGCTTCCTTCTAGTAACCCTTCATACCATACCCTAGCTTTATCTTCAAGGGTAGCCATAAACAACTTCATGAGACCGTCCTCAGGAAAATCAACTCTTAGTCTACATACATGTACATGAAACCTTACTAAATGAAAAGTAGCATCATCTTCTTGTTCATTTTTAAAAATAGGAAGATTTGTGAACCAGACAACATGAGGAATAGGATTTGGAAATCCATGGATCTGATATCGATCCATAGGAGCATACCTGGGACTTCTTCTTGCAGTAGAACTCATCTTGACAACGATGAAGTCACCAAGAAGGTTTTCAAACTACTAGTTCTTGAAAACTAGAGATACCATGAAGTGTTGATTTTCTAGATCTTTTAGTCAATGGAGTCGCCAATTGAATGGTACAGCCTTCCTATGTGTCCAACTATTGTTCACCATCAACAATTATATCTAAAACATTGGCGTTCTTTCCTAGGTGAGGTAGATCTTTCGCTCCCCGGCAACAGCGCCAGTATGTTAGCACTCCTCTAGATCTCCAAGGCTAAGGAAGAGTTTGGCTGAGGTAACCATGGACCAATCTTTTGACTTGGTAGCTAGACCTACTAAGCCGGAGAGGGCTCTCTCCAAAGGATCATAGCCAAGATGGCTGGATAGGTTGGGGTTTTTGGCTAGATATGATGTGCAGAAGTTGTTTAAATTTGATTTGGTGGGGTTGTTGGAAGGGGATTAGCTCAAAGAGACTAGGTCAAGGAAAATAAGGGTATGATTGCAGACATCTGATGGAGCAAGGTAGGTAAGCACTCAAACACTTTAAGGTTTTGAAGTGAGATGGATAAGGCCGATGAGATGCTAGAAAGAGAAATACAAGCATGTATTCCTTCTAAACTAAAGAAACTGGACAAATTATCAAGATTTCCCCAAAACATAGCATATAAGATGTATTCTGCTCATCAACTTGAAAATCAACATATCATAGAAGTGAAATAAAATACAGGGGTACAAAACATTCAAACATATTCAACATAAGAAGAAATTAAGTCAAAATTCCATACCACAGGTATTCCATCAAAATAGTTGCAACTCATTCATTAAATTCTGCCAAATACTGATTACACTAGTGTCTCTGGTCAAAAGCCAGACATCCAATTGATTCCAACCCTTCTCTATGGTGAATAAAGGGACTAAATAGACATGAAAACCACTTCCCCTCATCCTTAGGGGTCTAATCCATGAGGTGAGGAAGATATTACACAAAAATTTGAACTGATAGCTAACTTGTAGGATGGTCCAAGTGACTCATTCCTATCTTAAGTGAATTCATTCATTGCACCTCATCTGCTTGATTTACCTAATGCATTTACCCTAGGTAATAGTAAAAACATGAGAATTGCATCTAATTTGATCATTTACATGGGTAAAATCATCATTTACCAAGGTGAAAATCAAAACAGGAGAGAAACTCAGAAAATTGGAGAAGAATGTCAAACGCACGCTCTCTTTGTCAAACGTGCCCTTTCTCTGTCAAATGCACCCTCCAAGTTCAGGGTTGCTTTTGGGTGCCTTCCTGGTGTCCAAATTTTCTCCAAGATGGCTTGTTGGAAATCCCTTTAAGTATACTTTCTATGCATGTCTTTAATTTTCAATTTGGAGCTCATTTTCCTTGTCAAAAACTCAATCTCCTAAGAATGGTAAACGCGCAGTGCCCAAGCTAGAAATGAGGCAGAAAGGTGGTTTTTTGGTGGTTTTTGACCTTTTTGACTGACTTGTTGTCTCCAAATGCCTAGAAAATGCACAGGGTGCATGTCCTCATCACTTTGAATCCAATTATATTGACCTTTTTCTCATTAGATGCCTCAAAAAATAGCGCAACACCCTAGGTGCTACACGTTTAACCTTTTCATTATGCTAAAAATGCCTCAAAAAACACAGTAATTCACAACTTGCAAAAATTTGCTCAAAAATTGTCAAAATTGGTGGGATGATCATTGATCATGTGTTTGAGGCATGGAGTGATGCCTCAGCAAGAATGTCTAGCGTCCTTTTCTCCTCTTGTTTGGTCAAGGCTTCAATCTTTGCATGGGCTCTTTTAAGCTTGGCTCTTGCAATTTTGTTTCTCATGGCATAATACTTTTCCATCCTTCTCTAAATATCATTGTCCTTTTTGGCCTTAACTAGGAGTTTCTCAAGATGACCATTTACCCTCTCAATCTAATTTTCACGGTTCTCATTTACCATTTTCGCAAATTGCTCATTTAGGGTGATCTCATTAGCTAGTTCTATCTCCTTTGCTTTTCTAGATCCAAAGCTCTCTTTAGGCCTCTAGTCCTTGGCCTTTTTCTTGGCACATGTTCCTCCATCTAGTCATTGTCTTCTCCATATGCCTCATCAAGTAAGGCCTTAGCCTTTTTATCCTCTCTCTTTTCTTTGATGAGTTGAATCTCCATGAGCTCATGTTTGACCTCAAACTGCCTGTTCTCCTGTTCATAGTATGAAATAATGTATTTGGCTCTTTGCAAGTTGACCTCGAGCTCTCCTATGAGTGCATTCTTATCCTTGATGATAATGGTTGTGTTCTCACTATCATCATTTTTTCTTAGGTCAACTAAGTGAAAATCCTAATCTATCTCATGGAGGTCCTCCTCCTACTGTTGGATCTCTGCGTTTGTCACCTTTTCCTTACCCTTATGTACTTGTGTTGCTGATGAAGGAAAGGCCCCTCCCACAACCTGTGGGGAAAAAACTTGCCTATGACCTCTCTGATAAGTATGTGTCAAGGTACCTAAACCAGCCCTTTTAGCCTTGCTACTCTCACCATGCTCAATGTGTTCTTGCTCACTGCCTTCATCTCTGCCAGGTGGATGAATAGACTCATGAAATGGTGATGATGGAGGCGATAGTGTGGGTGACTCATTATATGAAGATGAATGATGTATGGGCTGAGGTGGAGGAATGGAGGTGGGTGGATGAGATGATGAAGGTGCTTCTTGGCCATGCTGAATAGGTGGGACAGTGAAAATCTCATTGGATATAAAGGTGTCCCATACAATGTTAAGTTGATCAAGGTAATGGAGGACTATCATCTTGATGAGGGAGTGGTGAAAGATACTCTGCATTTGATGATCACAATCTACCTTTTGGGCAATGAATGACATCATGTAAATGCTCTGGTAAAGATAGTAGGGCATATTGAGCATTTTGACTCTTGTTAAATGCATGAGTATCCGGATTTGATAGGAATTAAGCCTAGAAAACCTACCCTCACAAGTGAAGTACTTCACATGATTTTCATCATGGGAACATATATGTATAGGAGGTAAGAGAAAGCAAAAATCCTCTTTCTCTCATTCTTGTACCTTGGTTTAAGATATGGCTCATAATAGAAATGATCCAATTCTCCTTGTTTAAACCATTTTTCCCAAACATTTGGGATCCCAGAGACAATTGATATGATAGCAGGAGATACAATGAAGGTGACATCATCAAGGGTTACTTGGTTTTCATGGAGGTTGGTGATAAATAATCTAGTCAACACAAGATGATGTTGGATCCTTTGTACTTTTACACAAAACTCAAAACAGCCCACATGCTTAAAGCCTATCACAGTGATGGGAGATGCCATGAGTTCTCTAGTATTGGTTGGCTCATGTCTAATGATTCTTCCTCCTCTCTTAGATAACCTCCTCCATGTCTTCCTTCCTCACTATGAATTCTGTTCAATTCTTCTGACATGAGTTATTGGAGTCAAACCCTAGGGAGATGATGAAATGGAATGTAGGTGTAAAGATTATGGAATTGTGTGAGGAAATTGAGGAGATGAAAATGGGGATGTGTGATATGAGGGAGGTAACAAGGGGTAGTTTTGAAATGTAGGAATGGTAGTGGGATGCTAGAAAATGAAATTTAGGAATAGGATTATGTTACTAGGGTTTTGAATTTAGTAGGACACCAAAACACAATGAACCACCATATAATTCAACTGTGGAAGAGAGGAGTGATATGATTTCAACCTACTTGTTTGCTAGAGCATGATGGTGACACATTTTGAAGCTTGGAGATGATGTAGTTCTCTTTGGGCAATCTCAAGACGTTTTCAGGCAAACGCGCAGTAATTTGTTCAAGCGCGCCCTCCCTTAATAGGTGCGCAGCACTCTTAGAAAGCACTCAGCGTTTTGAGGAAAATGCATAGCACTAGTTCAGAACATGCCCTCCAGTTTCAAAATGCGCCCTCTGGACTTATTTTGCCCAATTTCTCGAAAATTCCCTTTTGCTAAGGATGCTTTGAGAGTGTAGGATTGCAAATGAATGTTGAATTGATGTCCTTGAGGGATTTTATATTTGAATGGGTTTAATTTATGCTTTGAAAAACCCATTTTCTAATGTTTCATGTCACTTTTCAAATTTTCACACTAATGCTCTTTGACTTCTGACTTTTTCCTTTAATAGGTGGATGATGTTGAGCTTTTGGCAATGGAATTGAGTAAACAACTTAGGAACAGTACTTATTACATATAGTGAACATAAAATTACATGATGAAATAAGCATTTCTCTTTACAAACCATCTTCACATGGTGAAGAGATGTTATTTGATCACCCTTTACTTGTCGGTCTTATGCAATGGAATGGAGTTTTATTGGAACCTTGGAAACCCTAATGACCTAATGAAACCTTGGAAAACCCTAAAAGACCCAATGAGACCTTGAAGGACTGAATTTCAAGATGACATGACTGATGTGATGGCATGATGTCATTAACTTTATGGACAATGGATACTCAGCAAGGTTGAAATGAGTCAACAAGGGGTAAATTTCTAAAAGGAGTAAAGGAAACCCTAATTCAACCTTCAATGACCAAATTTTTGCATGACGACCTAGGGGAATGACAAAAATTTCAGAATGGGGCCCTAATATGATATGAAAAGAGGAATTTTTTATCACTGATGGCAGTGTGAAAATACTGACACTAACAGTACCTACCCAAAAATAATAGTATTTGTTTTATCACCTTCCACAGAGGTATACCTTCAACTTGATTTCAATTTTGGCTTTCAAGTTGTTGTTGATTGTAGAATAAGCATGAGACAAATGCTAAGATCCAGTTTGAAGGACAAGATAAATAAAAATCAATCCACATTAACCTTTCGTTAGTTATAATATACAATCATGTTTGATATCGTCCATAAATTTAATGTGTTGATTTGTTTTAAGTAGGGGAGAAACAATATCAACAAGCATTCCATTGAAAGTGGAGTGCAGCCAAAACATGGTGTTGTCGTGCAACCCCATGATATTGCTACATATGAGGCCCATGATGATAATATGGTTGTAGATTAATCATATACTTATAAATTTTGTACTTGTAATTTGTTTTACTTATTCATTGATGATTGTGTACTTATAAATTTTGTGCTTTCAATAGCAGAGCATGTCATCATGAGGATCCTCTACCAAAGAGGAGCACAGAGCATCCCATTCCCAATGGTGTCGACTAGTGCACCACGTAAATAATTACATTGAAAAGGCATTTTTTATTATTAATGAACTACTTCAATGATAATTCCTTTGAATGCGATATTGTATAATTTTTTGTACATATGTTAGAGTTATTCTAATCTACCTGGGATTCGTCCATTCCTTTGTTACTTGGTTTCTAAACTGCATTAAAACTACTTCTTTTGTTCTACTAATAATGGGGTAGCCTCACCTTTTCTTCATGTAGAAAGATGATTACAATTAAAAATATTTAATTTCAAATGGTGTATTAATTATAACATTGCATGTTTCAACTCCAAAGTTGGTATAGGTGAGACTAGACAAGAAGAGGAGCATATAGCTGCATCCAAAACTATTTTTCTTGCCTTTGCTTCTCAAGAAGGTGAAGAACACTCTAATGTTGTTTTTATTAATGAAATACTTGTAATAATAATAATAATAATAAATATAAATATAAATATAAATTTAACATTTCTTTCGTATTGCAGTTGATGATCTGCCCCTCTTGTAGCAGCCTCGATGTCATGAGTACACAACTAGGTCATCAACAAGACTTGCAGAGGCCATAACAGCCGAAGGGGAAAAAGGAAATGATCACATCATTTCTCAATACATCTCAAAAATAAAGAAAAAAAATGATTGTACTATTTAGATAATTAAAAACATCATGTACCATATTATGAAAACATATTTTTGATGATAAAATTTATTGAGATGAAGTATTTTTGTGTCTATGATTAATGAATGAATGTTATACATTAATGAATGATTTATATTTGTTTCTTTATGTACAAATACACAAAGGTTTCTTTATGATTTTTTGTTTTGCTCTTGTTTATGCATGAATCTTAATGTGTTGCTTTAAATTATTTTCTAGGAGATAGATTGGGTACTCGGGAATTGGGAGTGATGTGAGGAGGGCAGGGGATAAAATCTTCCACCTTCACAAGGTTGGCCCTATTTAGTAGAGAATAAATTAGGATTTGGATAATCTTTGAATAAAACTCCCTCGGTCGAACAAAGAAATAGAAAATTCAAGGTTGACTTCGTTGTTTCTCCATCAAAGCGAGAGAGGTTTTCTCTAGGATTAGACTACTCCAATAAATTATTCTCAAAACCAAGAGGATCTCATTCAGGTATCTATACACTCAAGTATTTTTAATTATTATTTATTCATAAAAGTTTTTGTTAATTTATTTTATTACTATGTTGATTACTTGGGGGGAGGGCGGGGGATAAAAGCTTCCACCTTCACAAGGTTGGCCCTATTTAGTAGAGAATAAATTAGGATTTGGATAATCTTTGAATAAACCTCCCTCGGTTGAACAAAGAAATAGAAAATTCAAGGTTGACTTCGTTGTTGCTCCATCAAAGCGAGAGAGGTTTTCTCTAGGATTAGACTACTCCAATAAATTATTCTCAAAACCAAGAGGATCTCATTCAAGTATCTATACACTCAAGTATTTTTAATTATTATTTATTCATAAAAGTGTTTGTTAATTTATTTTATTACTTTTTTTATTACTTAAGTATTGGTTAAATCAGTAGAACAACTACTAGAGGATATCTCAAAATGTACTTCCACCTCTGGAACCTAGGCTTCCTCTAGAGATGCCACCTGAGGAAACATCATAAATGGCTTCTATTATGAGTCCTATTTATTTTGCAGAGGCACAAATAGCTTATTGTTTTGAGTTTATATTATATGTTTTAGAAATTTTTGAGATATTGTTGACCGCATAAATCGTTCTTGCGGACAAGACCGATCTCCCTAGTATCAACTGATATCTAGCAACAAGCAGGACAAGCAAATCTACCTTTCTCTAAACATATTGCGATTCATTAATAAAAACTAAGAGGTGTTTTAGACCCTACCTTAAGTCCAACGCTAGTTTGTGGCAGCCATGCTCCAGCAGCTCCAAAAGAGTTCCTTTTTAAGAACCTGCAATCACAAACAAGCACACATCAAAGAACACCTGCATAGCTAATATAATAAATCATGTTCATCATAGTGATCAAGGAATCCATGAAATAAACTATAAGACACAGCTTATTGAGAAAAATAAACTTGATTGTATTAACTTTGAAATAGAATAACTTTACAACCTTGGTGCCTTGATGTTGTACAAGCTCTTCCCAGGGTCCAAACAGGATTCTCCTCTACTTTGACAAGCCTCACTCTCTTCCAAATGAGATCAAAAGGTATGTAATCTCTCCTCTCAAAAGCTCAATTAGGAAGACTAAGTTACAGCAGCATTTACCCTCAAAAATATTCATCTTTCAACCTCCCAAGTAACCAGCCCAATGCTTCATTTTATAGTGCAAAGGAAGTAGGTTACAGGTACACCATTGAAGGGATAGAGTCCTTCTTCAACGGGATAAGCTCCTCACATCAAGGAGTTAGCTCCTTAAGGTATGGGATGCATGAACCCTCAAGGAGCGAACTTGCCTGCTCAAGAGTCCCTCTAGAAGCTTCCAGAAATGACTCAAAGTGAGTTTTAAGAATGTACTTGCGCCTTTTTAACTTTTACAGGGGTTCACAACCATAACACAGATACAGAGCGGTCAGGTGCGTAGGGGACATGACCAATAGGTGTGGAACCGCAGGTAATGCCAAGAGAAAGTGCGAAACCAGAGTTTTAGAGATTTTTAAGGTCTTTCTCTTATTTTCAAGGCTTGATATGAAGAACTGAGGTTTAAGACTTGCAAAGGAGGTAATTATGAGTGATGATAGACTCACACATATTGCAGAGAGTCATGGTGACAATTTTTTGTGCAACAGATTGCCCTCTAAAGTGTGAAGTCTGTAATAGATGAAGATAGTTTTTGTCATCTAAGAAGAGTGAAGTACTTTATCATTTCAAGGATCTTCTTGTGGATACCCCGGTCGAAACCTGTAAAAACATTCAATGCAAGATATATATATATATATATTATATATATATATATATATATAGAACATATCATCACTGAGGTAGGGATTCCCATACTCAGATCAAAAATGACTAGAAAACTATCTAAACTGCTCTGATACAGGAATGATTTTGTAATACATCACAAGTATAGACATATATAGACACAGTATGGGCGCAACCATCTGTTTATGAAAAGTCCACTATATAATGAATAACAAAATTCCTCGCAGCCTGGATGGTAGAAACTAGATCCAGGGTCTTGATTTCTGCTTCCTGAACTACTACGATTCTATCCATGTGAATGAATGTGTCAAAGTCGAACATGGTAGAAACCACTTGATTACCAGTCAATGATGTAAACTGTTAACAAGTGTGAGAGAAACCACCAGTAATGTCAATGGCCCTCAAAGTACTCAGTACAATCCATGAAATGTGGATAAATGAGTTGATATTGAACACATAACAAAATCCCTTGATCGAAGGTCAATGATGCAACCTATCGTCAAAGGCGAGAAACCTACCATTAGGGCATGCAGATTCCAAGGTACTGACAATTTCTAGATCATCTTTCTAGATAATGAGTTGGAGTCGATAGAAAGCGATCCGTCATAGGCAAGCCCACAACACGAAATCATAGATCAAGTTTTGAAGAAATATATTTTGCAAGGACTAACTCAGGGATGATTAAGATGGATGACAGACGTTTTGCAAATGAATCGTTTATTTGAACTGGCCTCTTGAACACATAACGACACTGCAGATGGTTTGGTGACAATTGACCCAAAGCTAATACCCAGAAACTGGCTGAAGACTTTCAATATGGTTTGATTAACTGTTAGGCAAAGGATTTCCCAACCCAGATGAACAAAAAGTGTCGTGTTCAAGAGTGGTTAACTGCTTTTCTAAACACAAAGTATAACAAACAGGTTCATTTTCTCTCTTTTCCCCCACCATTTCTGGCAAGTAACTCTTTATTTTTGACAAGCGTGAGGAGGATAACATTTGCTTGATTATAAGCTCATCCTTCGGATGAGTCCAACTTAGTTTAAATTTCGAACCCTAAGAAGGAGTGGTTCGTTCCTGTTTGAAATTGAACAGGTCCTTTACTGTTAAATTTTAACGAGTCTAGTATAGGAGAAACTCAGTGTTTTTCAATTTTAGGGAGTCAGAAGAAAAACTTACGAAAACTCCATGGTTGTCCTTTTTCGTAAATTTGTGTCTCCCAAGCCCGAAAAAGTATAAAATGATACTTGAGAGAACCGCTTGATCATTATGATCAAGGAGTACTTTTCATAATTAGTGCCTTCAATCTAAAAAAGTAAAAAAGTGATCAAAAACACGTCATTTTATTACCAATATCAAACTTGAAACAACAAAAGTCCGGCAACCTTTTCATGTTTATACGGTCAGAAAAGAGTTGTAAGTGGACCATCCTTTTAATTCCGTTTTAACGAGTTAAAAAAGAAAAACTCGACAATCTTTTCACATTTTACGAGTCAGAAAAGAGCTTAAAGAGGATTCGTCCTAGAGGAACGAGTGGTATAAAGGGTAGCAACTGGTTCTGGCAATGGTGGAACTACTCAAAACATGTAATGGTCAGGAGGCTGGGTAACAAAACCACTCATAATTGTGGTCCCTTGGGAAAGGTAAAACAACCAAGTGAAAGCATGTGATCGGCCAAAGAGATGGTGGCGATGGAATGAAAACAACCAAGGTTCATCTAACAAAATTTAGCGGATAAAAAGGCAATCACGAGATGTAAAATGGGTATGGGTTCATTTTTACACAAGCTTGAACCATAGAGAACTTTGCTTGGATTTGGTTTCATGTTTACACAAGCTTGAAACGAAAAACTATGCTTGTTGTAAGTTCGCATGCCCCTAGCTTAATGACACAAATCAAGGTACATGCCCCCCAAGCTTCATTGCATTCAACCAGGTGGATGGAATGAAGGTTTACTTTCAAGATCCTGAGAAGACTCGACTTGAAAAAGGAGGTGTTTCATTTTTTAATGAGGTTGACACAGGAAAAGAACTATCCTCAAAACCCTTGTTTCATTTTTTAAACGAGCCTCACACAAGACAAGGAACTATGCTCATGACATCCAGTTTCATTTTTTTAAGAGGTTGAGATGGGAACAAACTATCCTCGCGACCTAGTTTCATTTTTTAACGAGGTTGAGACAGGAAAAAACTATCCTCGCTTCTACTCTCTATAATCTATCTATATAACCTACTGATTCATTTTTTTTTAAATGAGGTTGACATAGGAAAAGAACTGTCCTCATACCTTATTCATTTTCGAAACCAGAGATCCTGGGTTCGATCCCCAGTGGAGTCGCCAATTTGTTGGCCGAATAAATTGTTCTTGTGGACAAGACCGATCTCCCTAGTATCAATTGATATCTAGCAACAAGCAGGACAAGAAAATCTACCTTTCTCTAAACATATTGTGATTCACTAATAAAAACTAAGAGGTGTTTTAGACCCTACCTTAAGTCCAACGCTTGTTTGTGGCAGCCATGCTCCAACAGCTCCAAAAGATTTCCTTTTTAAGAACCTGCAATCACAAACAAGCACACATCAAAGAACACCTGCATAGCTAATATAATAAATCATGTTCATCATAGTGATCAATGAATCCATGAAATAAACTATAAGACACAACTTATTGAGAAAAATAAACTTGATTGTATTAACTTTGAAATAGAAGAACTTTACAACCTTGGTGCCTTGATGTTGTACAAGCTCTTCCTAGGGTCCAAACAGGAATCTCCTCTACTTTGACAAGTCTCACTCTCTTCCAACTGAGATTAAAAGGTATGTAATCTCTCCTCTCAAAAGCTCAATTAGGAAGACTAAGTTCCAGCAGCATTTACCCTCAAAAATATTCAGCTTTCAACCTCCCAAGTAACCAGCCCAATGCTTCATTTTATAGTGCAAAGGGAGGAGGTTACAAGTCCACCATTGAAGGGATAGAGTCCTTCTTCAAAGGGATAAGCTCCGCACATCAAGGGGTTAGCTCCTTAAGGTATGGGATGCATGAACCCTCAAGAAGCGAACTTGTCAGCTCAAGATTCCCTCTAGAAGCTTCCATAAATGACTCAAAGTGAGTTTTTAAGAATGTACTTGCACCTTTTTAACTTTACAGGGGTTCACACCCATAACATAGATACAGAGTGGTCAGGTGCGCAGGGGACATGACCAATAGGTGTGGAACCGCAGGTAATGCTAAGAGAAAGTGTGAAACCAGAGTTTTAGATATTTTTAAGGTCTCTCTTATTTTCAAGGCTTGATATGAAGAACTGAAGTTTAAGACAAAGGAGGTAAGTATGAGTGATGATAGACTCACACAGATTGCAAAGAGTCATGGTGACAATTTTTTGTGCAACAAATATCATTTCCTAATGGTTAATGTACTCTAGAAGTTTATCTTTTGTGTTTTAGAAATTTCTTAATTTTTTATGTGTAATCATTAGATAAATATATCTCAAAGCTTATTTTTCTTAATGGTGAAATACATAAGTATTATTATCGTTATCATTATGGTCCATATATCACATCTATTTTATCGAGGGAATTTTCTAAGACAAACTGCTCATCATGCCAAGAGAAAATAGTGACTCCCTCCAAATATATGCCACTTGTTGTTGCTAAACAAGTACCATATGTGGGCCCAACAAGGATGCAACCTCATAACTTCTCTAGTCATAAGTTCAATTCCCTCTAAATAATCACATACATTTGGATCAAAGACTTGCTACTTATCAAACGAGGATTTTACAAAATTGTGATGGGGGTGTTACTATTCCAATGAAGTTATTTTATAGATCCCCTCTTATACATACCACACTAGTCTTGTTACGAAGCTACTGTTTTGTTTATGGTTAGAACTTGATCCTCAAATGTTTTATCAGGCATAACTAGGTGCAATTAAATCAGTATCCCACAAGGACCAATAAGTGTGATTATTACAATATTCAATATTAGTTGATAGTAGGACATTAAGCACAAGAATTCAATGATATTTTGTATGGATAGTTGATGCCCCCTTGGATCCAAATGATAGCATGTCTAAGTGATAGCTAACATAAAAATGTTTTTTTGTTAGCATGGATGGAACTTGATACTTGTGCTCAATGAATTCTTCACTCTGTTGATATATCATAATATTATGTCTTGTACCTTATTGGTTTTAGACAATCTTTCAAATTTGGATCATAAGTTAATGTCCTATACCTCCAAGTTATTTGTTGTGAATATAAAAATCCCATTAGTCAAGCTTACATTGGATGTACTTTTTAATCGCCATTGACCTAATATATTTGAGAATGCATCTTGTAATAGTAATCCTCCTCATACATTTTTTTGATAATAATGTGCAAATTACACGAAATTAATATTATTATCATATCCCATATTTGTTTAAGAATGGACTCTATCCCTATTTCAATTTTTTCCTAGTGTGTTATACCAAAGAACAAGGAAAATGTGAACCTACCTTTGAGTACATGCATTGGTTCCAAAAATCCATGCCCATTTTGTATGTTGCATGACTTTGTCAATAGTTGCAAACTTTCCTTGTAGATAAGAATCTTGATGTATCCTTAAACTCCATTTATCCTTTCTTTACCACCATGACATAATGCCTGGTTGGAAACATAAGAGGTTGCAAATACTTCTCAATGCTCAAATTTTAATATGATGTCAAAATAGAAAAATTAGTATGTTCCTCGATGAAACCTTTGAGACAATGCATTGTTTATCACACATATTTATTATTGTCAAAATGGAGTGCAACATGGGCCTCATCAGATTTAGGTCGTGCAACATGGGCCTCATCAGATTTAAGTCCAAAGGAGTAGATATCTGATTGCATATTTTTGGAAAATAAACCCCTTCATTTCTAGATAATAAGCATGTATCAATGCCACCCCATCTTACTAGAACTGGCAATCTAGGAACATTCCGTACTCCCTTACATTCATAGTAGATTCCTAGGATTCAAGGGTTGGTCAAATTAAAATTTATTCTACATATAGAGATGCACAAAAATAGAATATTAATTAATATTTTAAGTTTTAAATTTTAAACAAAACATCATCACAATAAAAATGTGAATTTCATTAGCCCAAAACATAGGATATCGTTGCTTTTGAAAGTTGTTATGAGAAATGTGCTCCAAGGTCAGGGGTTATGTTGATTAATACATTATTAACATAGTTACCAATCAAATGAGAAAGTGAACTGGTACCCATTTTTTTGAGGTAGCAAAAGATCACCCGATTTTGAGAAGTGGTGCTGCCAAAATAAACTTTTTAGTTTTAGCATATTTTTGGCACTTTAAATTTTCTTATGTATCAAGTTTGAACATTTTTTTTCGATGTTAGTGATTTTCATGCTGATTTTGAAAAATGTTAATGCAACATCAACCCATTTTTTTAGAGAATTGATTTTTGACACTTTAAATCTTTTTATGTAACAAGTATGAACACCTTTTTTAATTGCTAGCGATTTTCATCTTGATTTTGAAAAGGGTTGATGCAGCATCAACCCTTTTTGTTTAGAGGGCTTATTTTTTACACTTTAAATTTTCTAATGCATTAAGTGTGAATATTTTTTTAAATGTTCATGATTTTCATCTTCAAAAAAAAAAAAAAAAAACATGACAAAAAACTCAATAATAAAAAATATATATATTATAAAAAAAAAACAAACAAACAAACAAAAAACACCCATACAAAATATAATAAATAAATAACCAAAAAATAAATATAAGAAATAAGAAATAAATAAAATATTAAGAAATAAATAAATAAAGGTAAAATATTTCAAAAAAACATAAAATTTAAAGAACATTTTTATATAGTATATATATATATAATATAATATAATAATATATATATATATATATAACGTTTTTTCTAAGTTTATATATATATAAACCAAAAAAAACTTTAAAAAAAAAAGAAAATGAAAAAATTAAAAATACACAAAATTTAAAAAATAAAATATTAAATTTAAAACAAATCAAAACTAAGCGATTAAAAAAAAAAAAAAAAATCATGCACCCCCAGGCAGGGTTGGCCAAGGGCGCAAGCAGGGGGTGCACGAATTCTTTTTTTTTTTAGTTATTTATTGTTTTATTTTGATTTTGGATTTTGATTTTTTTTATTTTTTTTATGTTTTTTTTAATTGTCTTTTTATTTTGATTTTTAGTTGTTTTGTTTTGATTTTTTTTGTTTTTTTTCAATATTTGATTTTTTGTTATCTTTTTTATTTTTTTGTGTTTTTTTATTGTTTTTATTTTTTTTCAATATTTAAAATTTGTTTTCTTTTGATTATTTTTTTGTGTTTTTTCTTTAAAAAAAAACAATAACAACAACAAACAAACAAACAAAACAAAAAACTTTTGTATTAGTTTTCTGTGTTTTTTTCAATATGTATTTTTCATTTTTATTTCTTTAAACATTTACTTTTTTATTTTGGTTTTTATTTTCATTTTTTCTATAGGGTTTGTGTCGATGCTCGTCTAACAACTTGATCCCATTATGGGCAATTTGAGAGTTGATTTTAAAATTTTCGTTATAATGAATCAAGTCTACCCCCACAATGATTCAATTTCGTGGTTGGTCTTTAAGTTTTCATTACAATGGGTCGAGTTCACCTACACCGCATGTCAAATCGATATATATTTTGCATTTAAAAAATAAATTACTCTTGAGTGTTCATTTTTAAAGTTTTTTGTCATAAAAAAAATTCATAATGTCATGCTTGAAATGTTTTGAAAACTTGAGATTTTTTTTGTAGTCATAATCTTTGATTTTAATTGCATGGTTGAAAAATTAACAAGATTTTAATGTTTTTCTACATCACGATATTTTATCTTTAATGTTATGGTCAAAAACAATTACAATTTCAAGGTTTTTTAGAGTCAAGGTATTTTATCTTTAACATGGATGGAAATAGTTGGAATTATCAGGATTCGAAACATGATATTCTATCTTTAACATCATGTCCGAGAATTGTTGGAATTTTACAGTTTTTCAAAGTCTAGATATTTTCTATTTAACTCCATTGCTAAAAAATGTCAAAATTGTAACCTAATTTTTATTTTGTTATTCCGGAATAAACAATTTTTTTAAGGGTGTTTTTTCATCCACTTTTCAAAAAAAAGTTGTTTTTACTTCCATTTAAAAAAAAAAATATATATAAATTATATATATAATAATGTTGAAAATTTACCCTAAAAAAACATCGTTCTGGAATAAACAATTTTCATTTTCGGGTTGTTTTTCATGTTTTTTGGGGGTTTTTGGGCTCGAGTACCCATTTTAAGGTAATATTTCCCGTTTCATCCATAACTATGTTTATTCCTTTCACTTATATGTCAAGTCTAAAGGTTCTTTTGACATGTCATTCAATGAAGTTAGATCACAATAAGAGTGGAATACTCTGTGAACCTCACCAGCGAACCAAGGTCATGTTGGCAAGTGGACATCATATGAAAACCTTGATTCAATATTTGTTCACATTTGTCTTCAAATTTTACCTTTTTTGTAGATCTTTTGTTGAAGGATATTGGGCTTGTCACAACTATATAGACGGTTTGTTCCATCGTGGACCCAATTCCACCATGGGGATTCTTTGGGAAATGAAGCCCATCTAAATCCTTGCTAGACCCTCAAATGTTTATATCTAGTTTGAGCTATATACACATTTGTTTACCTAAATAAGATATCTATTAGCACTTTATGTCCTGAAATGTGCCATTATATCAAGGAGGGTGTTTTGTGGTCCTACTATCTACATAAGAAAAAATATTAGGAATAATATTGTTTTCAAGAAGTAATTTGAAGGTAATTTATGAATCAAAAGAAATGTTGATAAAGTATTTAGGCTACAGAACACTTCTAATAAAGTGGGCTACATTGCCTAGGAACTTTGCATATGGAATGAAGTAATGAAACTAATAGTTCCCTGCCAAACAAATGCAAATGAGGACATATTTTCCAATCCCTCTTTAACAATGCATTAATGGTGCCATTTCTACAATTATTGCAAAGTTCAAACGCAATCGGTTTTACTTCTCATCTCCACTCGTGATGAATTATAATACTTGTTTGCTTACTAGAGTTATGCACTAAATAGTTTTATGAATACAAATGTAGGTAATGTTGAATATAGAACTCTAAGTTTAACTTTATGGAATAACTTTAGTCTTTGAGTTGAAGTAGGCCCTCAAAAAATGATTTGTTTCCTTATACACAGATAGTCTTCATATGAAATTGGTTTGTTGTGTTATGCTAGATTTATTTTGATTATTTCACCTTAGAAGTCTTTGTTACGTTTTTACTTTAATTGGTCATTAGTCATAACAATTACCATTAAAGCTAGTCATATTCATATGTAGTTTCATCATTGCAAAGGATTAGATAAAGGCCATTTTGTAGCAAATATGGTAGATTGGAAATTGAGTTTATTTAGTATTTCCTGAAATACTCTTCTTAATTTATGTTATTATTATTTGGATTTCTTACTTTCCATGGGAAACAAAAGTTAGCTATATTTAGCAGTTTGTAGATACAGTGTCAAACACATAGAGGCTTAGGTACGTGGGAGAGGTGAAAGGACTGAGGATTTTGGTAGGTGGGAAATAATGGGTGTGTATTTATTGTTGGGTGTGTTAGGAGTTATTCTTTATTATGTTACTTACTATGTGATTCAGCATAAGTGGATCATTTTTCTTTGTTATAACATTGTTGTAGATTCTACAAAAACCCTCCAAAATTATCAACTTAATCTAATTTTGGATCCCTTTTCAATCTCTTGAAATATCATGCTTATAAATTTTGTAAGTGTTTGAAGTCACCATAGGCTTCTCTGAATCAATCTCTAAATGAAATCACGCTTTTTGTTTCAAAACCTAGTGAACTTCTCTTTGCTTGTGTGGATGCACTTTATAGCAATATCCCAACCTTGGGACTTGTCGCACTATCATGCACTCAGTTGCATCTTGAAGTACAAATAAGTCACATGTGTGGAATGGTCTATATAATGGGGTGGCCCAAATTGGAAATTCGTTATTTCATTTTACCCATTTTCAAGCTTTGTGCACTTCTTTATCACAAGATCTCTTCGTATTCCTCCAAAGCATGATTGCGCTGCACATCCGATTCAGGTAGGTTCGATTCTTTCGTTCCTTGAGTTTTCAATTGGTGTTTTAACATTTGATTTCTAAAAGCTTGTCCTAATTTTTCCATTTATATTCCAAAGCTTTTTGTATTCCTATGAGTGATCCAATGCATATATACACATATATATGTGAAAAGGTTTTCATTTTAAATGTTTTACTTGTGCCCTATTAATATCAATCTTCTTTATACTTAGCCAATTTTTTGAGTTTTCATCTACCTACAAACCTTGACCCTGATTTCCTTTAAACAAAAATTTTCAAGGTCTAAATCACCACACTAACACATATCATAACCATCACATTCCTGTTCTACCCTCCAAGAACTTTTCTTACACTCATACTATCACCTAGCCTCCTTGGAGTGCCCCTGTGAAATCCAAAGTCCTAACCCGATGACTTAGCCTCTGAAAGATGTGAATGCGCCAATATTGGACTTTCCTCTTGACATGGTGCACCCACACAATATAGATACATAACAATGAAAACCCTAGCTATGGAAATTCTGAATTCGCCTAGTAGTGAGTCATTGCTTTTCCAGTCACACTCGCACATCCCATAAGCCTACCCTAGAACCATTGTGCCTATAAATTGTCATTATGCCTTGTTTATTTTCTAACCCTATGATAGTGCACTACACATCTCTAACTCCCAATATAAGTTATTTTTACCTCTCTCCAGTGCACCTATGCTAAGACCTAGTACACTTTTTTTAACAACGAAAATTATACAACCAGAATAGAGGCAGAATAAAATATTTTTTAGACTAATTGTGCATCTTTTCCATGAATGATTTTGAATTTCTACGGATAGGAAAGCCTCATTGTATCAGTGTATCATTTTCTACAGAAATCATGTCTCCAGTGATGAGAAAAGGATCAATAAGGGAAATAGATGAGAGTAGTATCAAAGGTGTAGTGAACAGTCCAAAGCCCAAACTGTCAATATTCAAATACATGACATGTTTCATTGAAAATTTGATATCCCTATCTTAGCCAAAAATATTCAAAGACTTCGCCAGGAAATAAATCTCAAAAAATGAGAAGGATAGGGAGGTGTACTTTAACATTAACAATTCCAAGTTTCATAAGGTTGGTTCCCATTATCGTGCATCTCCTTCTGCGGAGACCATAAAATGGATCCTACGACGTATTGACCCTAAAAATATGACTATCAGGAGTTCAAAGGGAAAAGTATTAGCTAAATATCAATTTCATGACATTCATATGTATTAAAATCTCCCCAAGAAAGAAGAATACCTCAATTCTAAATGGTATGACAGTTTCAAAAAATATACTAAGGAAATCCTCAAATCTTGGTGGTTGGAGCCAAGTAAATTTTGTTAAAAGCTTGAAGGTATATCCAAAACCAATATGTTAAGTAAAGTATACCAGTACCTGATGGACATGTTTTGTAGGATATATGGATGTCAGAACATCAAATTGTTCAAATAAAAATGGGTTTTTATGGTGCACCCTTGTGCTACCAAAGGAACTATTTGCAATTGGTCTAATCCTATAGCTATGTTGTCGCAAAAGAAAAGAATGTGCCAGAAGGTGAGCAACCAAAATTCTACATGTCTTCATATTTTCTAGACAGTGTATGTGCAAATAATGAATTACCAAGGATGGAATGGAAATGGTCCTATACTAAAGAAATATCGTGGGTGCACATATATTCCAAGATATTGTGGGAAATGAGCTATATGAGTTTATATGCAAAGAGAATTGAATTATTCATGTCAAAATTATATCATATGTTGTTTGGCACTGAAGCACCATGCATATCAAACAAGGTGAGGGAATCACTAGCATACATAGAAAATTGTTTCACATCGCCCAAGGGAACATTTATCAAAGTCTTTGGAGCATATAGAAGCTCACATCTTATGCCATTATTCGTGAACGACAAGGTTTTGATGCAAGAAGTCATCTATCAACTTTCTACAAGGTTGTCTGGATCGCCATAGAAGTCAAATAAGTCTCCGTGGCCAATCTCACCTCTGCATATAGGGTCATATAGCCTCAAGAGCTTGAAGGTAGCAAAAAAACAAACTTCAAAACTGGAGCACCTCAACTTTGTTAAAATGGGATATCATTGGTATGATCCTAGAGGCATATCTATGCATCATTATGCAAAACTAATATATACATAGGTGTATGCCTCAGTCTCCTGGGAAGAGGAAGAGAAAATCAAGAATCATTAAAATGCCTCCAAAGCAATTGGAGAAGGTGGAGAAGCATGTCCTTCCATCCTAGCAAATGTTCCATATGAGCCAGAAAGAGGAGAACAAGGGGAGACGAACATTGAAGACAATACTAAACTGAAGAGAAAATAAGAGAAGGAATTTGCACGAGAGAGAAGTAAAAATATCAAAGCTGACAAAGACGCTAAGAAGGAAGTTAAAGAAGAAAAGAAGAAGAAAGAGAATGAATAATCTCAAAAGAAGAAACAAAAATAAGAAGAAAGACAAAAGGAGGAGCACGAAAAATAGAATCTAGAGGTAATGAGAAAGAAAAACGAAGCAATGAGAAACAAGAAAGAAGAGGAAGCCTTAAATAAGCAGTTGGAAGAGAAAGAACAGAGAAGCAATCAGCTTTAAGAAGAGGAGAGAAAGAGAAAAGAAGAAGAATAAATGTCAAAGAAAATATAAGCCTCAATTAATCACCTAAGAGCTAGTTGATGATAAAATAAAGGAGAAAATATCAAAGGATATGGAATCTGAACCGATTGTAGCCATGTTAAACATATAGCCTCTAACTCCTCTCACAGGAAGACATCTCCCTCTCAAAGAAATGGGTATCCGAGCACTAGGAGAAGACAAAATATTGGATATCTACAATTTCACGATTGATCGTCTCAAGCATAAGATCACTCTAGAAAGGAGTAAATACTTCCCGAATGAGCCAGATTGTCCAATTTCAATAAATCGCAAGAAGGATATCATTGCAAAATACAATAACCAATCCAAAAGAATAGCTTTAGCAAGAAAGGCTTTTGTAGTAGCTCTAGAGAGGAATATTGATTGTCTCATTCTTGAAGTTGATAAATTGAAGAAAGACTTGGCTGATGCAAGAAAACAAAATGAACAACTCCTTATAGAAAATTAGAGTGTGACTTCTACCAGTTCCAATAGACAAGGTTTGTAATCCGAAATACTTGAGCAACTAAAGGACTTGGAAGACATAATGAGGTAGGTATATGATGAAATTATGGCATATCACAAGGTAGTGGCACCTTTGTTTGAAATACAAAAGGAGTTGTAGGAAAGGATGATGATTGTAAAGCTAACTCACATGGCTATAGACTTTATTCAAGAGTGGGGCACCAAATACCTAACTGCATTGGCAGAATTATCTAAGAGGAAGGGTCGAGGCTGAGAAAGATAGATTGGAGATAAAATAATTGTGCAAACTCATGATGAGTTGAACAATAGCATGGCTAACACTATATCATGCTATATGATGTTGCATACTAGATTGGACGCTCTAGTCTAAGCACATGTGATACCTTCAGTTGGTATACCCAGAGAGGTGAAGCTCAGAGAAGTCATCGAACAAGAGCTAGAGGATGTCTTGGATGTCATAAAGCATGTAGCTACTCAAGAATACCTGGAAATAACTAAGAAGACTATTCTTCTGTATGTTTCTAAACCAGTCAAGTTGCATACTAAGTTAATAGCGCTCTGGAACAAGATACAAGTGGACTTAAAGACAATATTGCTAGATGCTTTAGAGGGAAGAATGAGGTATTACCAAGATGTTATTTCTTGTAGCATCGGATTTGTTATAGCCTTGAAATTTTGTGGAGAGGCTAGAATACATGAGATATCCAAAACCCATAAATCGTTTCTATAAATTCCACCTAGAAATTACTTTATTAATCATTAACTTGTATATAATAATGAGCATGAAACAAGAAAAACAGATAGTCACACCAAAGAACACCAGATATAAGGTGGAAATCCAATGTGGGTGAAAACCACCTGCTGGCAATATGTCTCTATCTTTTCTTTCAATTAAAAACTTCTTTTACAATGATTTTGTACTGGTGCAGTCCTTTACCAGTACGCAGGCTACAACCTGTAGAGAGCTACAACTCTCTCTCGTTTTCCAGTCTCTCTTGGAAGAGAGCTACAACCCCCTTAGCTCTTTTACTTCTTTAAGGACCACGTTTCATTAATTTTCAAACTGGATCCATGAACATCAAATAATCATCAAGTACATGTAAATTACCCAATCTCCTTAATGAACCAATGAATCACCCGACTCTTCATAATGTTGTAAACAAAAAAGTAATACCAGAAATCTAAACCCAGAACTCTGCTGCAATAGATAAAAGTCAATCAACAAATGCTTCAAGATAAGACCGCAACTTCACCAACAGGGGCCTGCGTATATCCGCAACTCTTCTGAGACTGAACTGCGCAGATCCGCTCTGGTTGTTCTTCTGCTCTGCATACTTTTCTTCAGATCCGCACCTTTACTTCCGACTTACAGCATACATCCGCACTGTGCCTTCTTCTTGCCTGCGTACCTCGCACTTCGCCCTTTTCTGTGTTGTGTGCGCCCCGCACTATGCCTTCTCCTGCGCTGCGTACCCCACACTGCGCCTTTGGCTTCGCAGCGTACTCCCGCACTGAGCCTTTTACTGAGCTGCGTATCCCCGCACTGCGCCTTCGAATCACCTGCGGACTTCTGATTAGGGCCAAATTTACAGTCCTCCAATGTGCCACAATCAGTCAGATCCACAGATCTGTTCATGTGCCCGAGAGATCACGACATGTCAATAGATTCACCTTAAGTTATCTCCTTGATTTAGATCTAGCTTTTAAAATTCAATCACCCAAAAATTTCAGATCTTAAGATATTCAAAATTTCACCAGTGTGTGGCCAAGAGATCTCCTTTCCTTTTTATAGGAAACCCTTTCTCAATACCATGGTCAAAAACCATAATAACACAATACCATGAACCCAATACTTGGGATCAATAATTTTGGATGCAATACCACGGACCAAAACCATTTGATCAAAAACTGTCAGACTAATACCATGAACCATTCATGAAGATTCCCACGTGCACGCGCTTTTATGCATTGGAGAGAGTGAAACTGGGGTCCGCACCTTCTAAATGTATTACCTGCGTGCATGTACGCACTGCTTGGTCGGCATACCTGCGGGTCCGCAACTTATACTAGGATTACCTACGGGTATCTTAATTCCATGATTTTGAGTGCCTGAACTGAGATCTGCTACAAGAGTGAGTTGCCATCAAGTACAACACCTATACCATAGAGCCAAACCAGAAACATAATGAAAATAATCTCCCCCTTTGGACTTGATGGCAACCTCAAGATCCTCAATTTCATTCTCCCCCTTTGACATCAAGGGCAAAGGGTTATTCTCCCCCTGAGAACATGCTTAAGTCTTTGCTCTGTTGATAATGCTTCTCCTGACCAGATCCATAATCCACCATAAATTTATTCAAGAAGAACCATAATCCACCATGACCATGAAAGAGATAGAGACATATTGCAGCCATGTTCAGATCAGCATCCATGTTCTCCTTCTATCCTACCATAATGCCAACAATGCATTATATGTGCTCCCCCTGAACCTGTGCCATCGATCTACAACCAATCCATAAACCAGCAAATGTACGCGTATACCACATATAAACCTCGCGTACAACCAACGATGAGATTCAACAACAAGATGATGCATCAACTACCCCCAGCTTTTGCCTGAGGTATTCAAAGGTCTCCCTGGGCAATGGTTTGGTGAGAATATCAGCAACTTGTTCCTTAGAAGGAACATACTCCAACTTGACCTTTTGTTCAAGCACTTGTTCCCTGAGAAAATGATACTTGATCGTTATGTGCTTGGTCTTTGAATGCATGACTGGGTTCTTTGAAATGCTAATTGCACTTGTATTATCACATAAGATGGAGATAGGTGGTGTACAAGTGATTTGAAAATCCTGCAAGGTCTACGTCATCCAAAGGAGTTGAGTGCAGCAAGATGTAGCAACCACATATTCCTCTTCAGCTGTAGATAATGCAATCGAACTCTATTTCTTGCTAAACCAAGATACTAATCTGGAACCCATAAAGAATGCACCACCACTTGTGCTCTTCCTGTCACCCACGCTTCCGGCCCAATCTGCATCTGTATAAGCATGAAGTGTGAGATCTGTATCACTAGGATACCATAAGCCATAGTTTTGAGTTCCTCGAAGGTATTTAAATATTCTCTTTACTGCCTGAAGATGAGTTTCCTTTGGATTTGCCTGAAATCTTCCAACTATTCCCACTGCATGCATGATCTCTGGTCGGGTACCTGTCAAATAAAGTAGACTTCCAATCATAGACCTGTAGGTTGGTTGATGCACTGCTGCTGATTCATCATTTGCACTGAGGCTGCATCCTGTGACCATGGGGGTACATACTAGTTTTGTATCTTCCATTCCATATTTCTTCAAAATCTGCTTGAGATACTTGGTTTGAGACAAGAAGATCCCGTCGTCATTTTGTTGGATTTGCAATCCAAGAAAGTATGTCAATTCTCCAAGCAAAGACATTTCGAATTCTTTCTGCATCACTAAGGCAAAGCTTTGACTCATAGCTTCTTTATTGCTGCCAAATATAATATCATCTACATACACAACAAGTATTAGCAATTTGTCATTTTCAATTTTTATATAAAGATTGCTATTCGCTGATCCTTTTGAGAAACCTTGTTGATGAAGATATTTGTCCAAACGATAGTACCAAGCCCTTGGAGCCTGTTTAAGACCATAGAGAGCCTTTTTTAGTCTGCATACAAGATTTGGATCATTCCCAAGGATGAAACCATCTGGTTGCTCAATGTACACTTCTTCTTCTAAGTCCCCATTCAGAAAGGAAGATTTCACATCCATTTGAAAAACTTTGAAATTCTGAAAGCCTTGAGAGAGCAAGAAACATTCGAATGGCCTCAATTCTAGCAACAGGAGCAAAAGTTTCTTCAAAGTCTATTCCTTCTTGTTGAGCATACCCTTTACAAACAAGTTTGGCCTTGTTTCTAATAACATCCCCATTTTCATTCAACTTGTTCTTGAAGATCCATTTGTCCCTATGACATTCTTATCTTTTGGTCTAGGAACCAACTCCCAAGTGTTGTTCTTTTCAATCTGCTCAAGTTCTTCATCTATTTCTTTGACTCAGCATTCATCTTTGCATGCCTCTTTTACATTTTGTGGTTCAGTGGAGGAGAGCAATGCCAAATAGCTTGAGGCTTCTGCAATTGTTCTTCTAGTTTGCACACCTGCTTCTTTCTGCCCCAAAATCTGAGATTCTGGATGATTCTTCTGAACGTACCTAGAAGGAGTCTTCTCTTCTATCCTTATCTGTTCCTCTGGTGCCTCTTGAGGTTCTTCTTCATCATCTGTCTGATTTGGAGAATAGTCTTCATCCTCTTCGATATCTTCATGATTTACTTGCCTAGGGATGTATCCTTTTTCATCAACTACTACATCAATGTTGTCAACAATTTTTCCAAGTCTTTTATTATAACACTTATATGCTTTGCTGTAGGGAGAATATCCAAGAAGAATGCCTTCATCTGCTCTGGGTTCAAGTTTTCCAAGCTGTTCATCAGTATTCTTAATATAGCATTTTCTCCCAAATATTTTGAAATGCTTTACCGAAGGAGTCTCACCATACCAGAGCTCATGTGGAGTTTGAGTGTTGTTCACTCGGACATTTGTTTTGTTGAGAATAACAACCACAGCATATGCAGCTTAACCCC